>VNJW01010156.1:0-115590 GCA_008042615.1 Drosophila auraria
ACCATGACAATGCGAGCTCTCACACATCGGCTCAAACCAGCGCCTTTTTGACTGGCCAAAACGTCGAATTGATGGGTCATCCGCCGTACAGTCCTGACTTGGCACCAAATGACTTCTTTTTATTCCCTCACATCAAGAAGAAAATGCGTGGTCAACGATTTTCGTCGCCAGAAGATGCTGTTGAAGCATTCAAAAACCATGTTTTTGAGGTGTGTCAATCAGAGTGGAAAAAGTGCTTCGAAAATTGGTTTGAGCGCATGCAAAAGTGTGTAAATCTTGATGGAGAATATTTTGAAAAACAATAAAACTATTTTCCTTAATAAATATTCGTATTTTCATTATTAGGCCAGAAATATATGTAGCAGCCCACGTACTCTGCTCTCTCTCTCCCCTCAGACACAAAAGCAAACAGTGATATTTACGGTATAGCCCCCAGCCAGGCCCAGGACGAACTCAAACTCAAACTCGAAACTCGAAACTCAAACACTCTTTCCGGAACCCACCTAAGAAAACCTTTTAACGTGAATGTTTTTTCTACACACAAAACCAAAATCAATGAAAAACCTACCTCCTTGTTGAATGAGAAGAAAGGTCGAGCCCTGAGCCTTGAGCCTCAGACTCAGACTCAGACTTAAACGACGACGAAGAGCATAAGCAACACTGCCGAGTTAATCGCACTCCTCTGTCTTCCCGCGTCACCCCCATTACGTTGTCCTGCCCGGAGAATTTCTAACAGAATTGTGTGTGTGACGACGAAGCAACCAACACTTTTGATAGCCAGACGACAAGTTTACTTAACGGAAAAGTCAGAAAAGTCAAAGATCAGATCGCCCTATAAGCTAAAGCTAAAGTTACACCCCGCTGTCAGAAGATAAGACCCAATCGAGTGCTGAATCTGAGCGTTATATAGTATGTGTGTATACACTCACTTTGTATGTTTTATTTGCATTTACATTTACATTTAGATTTGATATGAGAGGACTTTTACTTACGCCCAGAGCGATGCGTAATCCTACCGATAACTGCTCTGTCCCCCCATGAGGTTGTTGTTTATCGATCGATTGTTGGTCAAATTCGAAATCGAAATCGTAATCCGATTCAAGTCGCAATAAGGAAATTGAAATTCAAATTGAAATTGTTAATGAGAATTGGGATCGGAATCAGAATAAGAATCAGAATGGATTGATGGAGATGAGGAAGGTGTGTGCATTTTAAATTTAATTTTTTTATAATTAATTTAGTGCTAATCTTTGAGCAGCTAGGCGCATAATTAGAACTATGTATATGTGTATGGATGTCTTTTTGATAAAAAGAAGCTATTTTAAAAAGCAAACCATTTTCTACACTCTTTAAAAGATTGAACTCTACATGTACGAGATTATGTATAATACAAGTAATAATAATATAGCATTAACTAGGCAATTATAAAAAATGAGGTGACCCGCAGATGGAACCATAAACTAAGCGTCCTACATTAGGAGAGGGCGATTACCCGATAACGAGAGGAGGCGGAGGCAAAAAACTAAAAACGATAAACGAATTTAAAAATGAATTAAAAAAGAAATGAATGATAAATGGAATTACCGCGAAACCAAAACTTGTAGTAAATGAAAAGGCTTTTTCATTTGAAAACTCTACTACTCACTTACTACTTACTTACTTTGCAAGTAATAACTAATTTCCTCTGATCAGAGTTACACGCAATCGCGAAATGCAAAAGCTAATTACAAAAAAACGGTTGGTACACCGCAAACAACACTGGAACACACACAAAAACACACACTGACAGACACGAAAGCATTCGAATTGTTCGTATTACAAAAAATAAAGAAATCAGCAAACCGAAGAGTTCCGATTTTCGTTTCAATCTCCACATTCCGCATGTTCAGAGCTCAGAAATATGTAGCGCATTAACGAAAGACCCCATTCGAGACACACACACTTTTTTAAACAAGGCAAATATATTTAAAATTAGCATTTAACTAAACGACAACAAAACTTAGGCTATAAACTGCAAATGTTAAGCACTAAACTCACCCAAATGCCAGCCCCGAATCCAATTCCAAGCCCCCACCTGAGCCCCGAGTCTAACTACCAAATCAATTTAAATAGCTAATTGCATAATAACTAAACAGTTACCAGAATTTTTGTCGAATGCCAAACGCGAAAACAAAATAACAAAAATAAAAACAAAAACATTAAATCTTCCCAATAGTTATGCATGTAAAAAATGGCAAAAACAGAAACAAAAAGAATTAGCAAGAAGTCTGTTGTCGATAAGTATTATTGGCAGACAAATAACTTTCGTCACATTGACGATAATAATTAATTGTAAGCGAAAAACAAAGGAATTAAATGATTTAAATAATAAACAAATTAATATTAAAAATCGAGAGACATGATTGCAACAAAAAACACAAAAACTGAATAAAAATTTATTTTGAAAAGAGAATTCTACGAGTTTAATTATTGAATTCTTCACATTGAACGCGCAACTATCGATATGTTTCGATTGTTTGGTATTGCAGGGTGGTTATCCGCCAAAATTTGACCAAGTGTGACCATGTTTGAGCCCGTTAATAATCTTTTCAGAAACAACGGCGGTCACACTGTCAGCTGTTTCTTGTTTTCCTTTGACTTTGAAGATTTTTCCTTTCAATGGATTTACGAAAATTGTGCAGGATATGCTTTGTGGACAAGGCGGACGTGGATATTACAGAGCACAGGTCCAGCGCCAGTCCTGAGCACACAATCCTCGAGCTGATACAGGCCATGTTCGCCAAGGTAGGTCGACAAACAGATGTGTCAATATCACTCAAAGCATCCATCTTCCTCAGAATATAGATCTAGATCTCACGGAGGAGCTGCCCATGATTTGCATTGGCTGCTTGGACGAGTGCCTCCAACAGTATGCCTTCTTTCGGAAGCTTAAGATTGCTAATCAGCAGCTCCAGCAGTTGTACGACGAAGCACAGCTAGAGGCTTGCGGGGAAGAAGAAATTATCACTGAAGACCCCGTTTGGCAGCCAGTGGAGGAATCACAGGACTGTGTGGACTCTGACATAGAATTTATAGTATTAGAACCCGAGCAACTGCCGGCAAAGGCTGAGCAAGCGGTTGGCGACGAGTTGCGTCCGAAACCCTCCCAAAAGCTGGCCAATCATGACTCACTGATTGTGTCAGAGTTCCTGCCCGCCACCACGGCTCCGCCACGCTTGGATCTTTCGGATTCCCACATGCAGCAGCTAGCGCCGCCCCCCTACGAAATGCGCACCGTAGACTATGCGGCCGTGGAGCTAAAACACTACAACCTGGACGAGTACAACGAGACCAATAGGCTGCTTGACGCCGAGCCAAGTGGCAGCCACGCCATCTACAAGTGCCAGTACTGTCCGTTGGCCTACACCTCACCCCAGTACCTGAAGACCCATGTCCGCAATTCGCACGTCTGTAAGTACTGTACGACGGCTTTTGCCAAGGTGCGCGAGCTCAACGAGCACATCCGCCGCAAGCACTCGCAGCATCAGTGCGTCGTCTGTTCTAATAGCTTCAGCACCAGCAGCAATCTTAGAGCTCATCTAAAGAAGATCCATGGCGTCCAACTGCCCGCCCAGGTGGCGCTCCTCGACTACAGGCCAGCCACTACAGATCAGGACAATTCTCGTGTTTAATAAAGTGAATTTATTAAATCAGATGTTAGTTTTTATTTCCCAAAAGATCTGGGCATTGTCTCGCACTGGATCGCCCTTCTGCTGATCATCCCCTGTAATGTACATGGGCGTGAACTCCCTGTAGGCTATGCAGACGCGACGCTCCTGGACATCCTCGCGAAGCACGGAATGCTCAAACTGGTACCTCGCCGGGCCGTACAAAACAATCAGAGAAAGGCTGAAAATAAGGAGAAGGATTAGGGAGATTTCCCAAAAACTTTGCCATTCCGATAACTTACTTTGGCATGGGTATCCGCAGAACTTTTCCCTGATACTTGGCCAACTGCTCCTCCAACAGCAGCGGCGCCAGCAGCTCCTGTTCGTAGTCAGCCACCAAGTCCAGGTTGTACTTGCCCGCCTGCTGGACTTCATAGGGCGTTAGGGTGAGCACGGCATCACCGAGGCAATTCACCGTGACCACGCGTTCGCCCCAGATCCAGCAGTCGTCCACGTGCGGATCTATGCTCGCTCCCTTGCTGGGCTCGTACTCCAGCGAGCACTGTTCGATGGTCTGGAAGCGCTGCAGCAAAGGCACCTCCTCGAATCGCCGCTGCACGTACTCTGTGGTGCGGGGGAATCCCGCAAAAGACCCCAACTGGAGCTTGCGCTTCTTGAAGTTCGTTTTAGGTCCAAAGTTTTGTTTGCGCCGCCCGCTCTGCGAGATGTCCCAGGGCAACGCATCCAAATCGGCGATAAGCTGAGCGCCCTCCTCCGCGTTGAGGAACTGCTCCTGCACCAGGATACCTGACAAGGGAAGGCCCTCGTCCTTTTTGTGATCTTTGTGCGTCTCCTGAACCCTCGCAGTGTCCCATCCCGGCTGCAGAAGTTCGCATTGAACGCAGTACGACCAGGGTTCCAGCTGCTGAAACTGCTCCTGCAGCGACGGCTTGGCTATCTGGAAGTCTGCTTCGCAGCTCAGGCATGTGCGCACCCCCTTGCATCCACAGGGCCGAATTGTGTTCATTTTATACAACTTGGCAAAAAAAAGGAACAATAATAAAACGTTGCTTTTGGCAAACAGCTGATAGCAGTGATGCCAGTTTAGCTACTTTAGTGCTAGATCTAGCTATTTTTAAACTACCAGCACAATATGTTCTTAAAGAAATCGGAGACACTTCCAAAGCATACTTTTGGGGTTTGTTATTAATTTCTATGGAATTAATTGTGCATCTTTTAGGCTGAATTACTTTTAGGCGCAGAAGAAGTCATCCTCTATCTAGTATCTCTGTTCGCCTAGTACCTTAAACCCCTTAAAGTGGATTTTTCGATCATCCGTCAAATTTTCTTCAAAATTACCCAATCCATGAGAATGAAATACCAGGTGCACAGATATGGCAGCTGGTATCGCCTAAGTTTATTATAAGAGTTAAGGGATTTCTATGGCTTCCTTCAAACACCATTAAATGGCCAGTTTCTGGAGAAAATCAGACTCTTCCGGCTGAAAATGGCCAGTTTCTGGACAGGATCAGGCTGTGCCGGCTGTAAATGGCCAGTTTCTGGATAGGATAAGGCTCTGCCGCCTGTAAATGGCCAGTTTCTGGACAGGATTAGTCTCTGCCGGCTGTGAATGGCCAGTTTCTGGAGATGATCAAACTGTGCCGGCCGTCAATGGCCAGTTTCTGGAGAGGATCAGGCTGTGCCGGCTGTAAATGGCCAGTTTCTGGTTAGGATCAGGCTGTGCCGGCTGTAAATGGTCAGTTTCTGGAGAGTATCAGGCTCTGCCGCCTGTAAATGGCCAGTTTCTGGACAGGATCAGTCTCTGCCGGCTGTGAATGGCCAGTTTCTGGAGATGATCACGCTTTGCCTGATCAGGCTCTGCCGGCTGTAAATGGTCAGTTTCTGGTTGGGATCAGGCTGTGCCGGCTGTAAATGGTCAGTTTCTGGAAAATGATCAGGCTCTGCCGCCTGTAAATGGCCAGTTTCTGGAGGGGATTAGTCTCTGCCGGCTGTAAATGGCCAGTTTCTGGAGAGGATCAGACTGTGCCGGCTGTAAATGGCCAGTTTCTGGAGAGGATCAGACTCTGCCGGCCATAAATGGAAAGTTTCTGGAGAGGATAAGGCTCTGCCGGCTGTAAATTAGCAGTTTCTGGCGAGGATCAGTCTCTGCCGGCTTTAAATGGCCAGTTTCTAGAGAGGCTTTGCCTGCTGTAAAAAGCCAGTTTCTGGAGAGGATTAGGCTCTACCGGCTGTAAATGGCCAGTTTCTGGAAAATGATCAGGCTCTGCCGCCTGTAAATGGCCAGTTTCTGGAGGGGATTAGTCTCTGCTGGCTGTAAGTGGCCAGTTTCTGGAAAGGATCAGGCTGTGCCGGCTAAAAACGACCAGTTTCTGGGGAGGATCAGACACAGCATTTACCTACTGCTCGCTTGGTATTTCATATTCTGTTCGCGTTATAACCACCCTAAAAGTAGGCTACACTTTTTTATTTTTGAATCTCACTTACTTCAGCCTAAAAGATGCACAAATATTCAATAAAGAGCCCCAAAAGTATGCACTGGCTTATTGGTATTCTCCAGCTGATGGGAAAGGTGTGAAACCTGGGTGGGGTACCCGCTCAGGTTTCAAGCCTTTGCGCCTTCCAAAATATGCTGTGCCTGATCCTCCCCAGAAACTGGCCGTTTTCAGCCGGCACAGCCTGATCCTTTCCAGAAACTGGCCATTTACAGTCGGCACAGCCTGCCTGATAATATAAAGATTACCAATATTTGAGGTCTGTGTAAGAGCATATCATGGCCAAAAAGCAAGTGTTTGCCAAATGCCATATATTTCCCGCTTCAGCATTAAAATCTTAATTAATTTATTTGAAAAATATTGAAAAAAATCTGAAAAAAATTTCCCCCAATTTTTCAAAATTCCCCAAGGGGTTACATCATAAAAAATGTCAAAAATTGAAAAAAGATTATTTTTTTTTAAATCTCGAAACCCAATATGCAGATTTAATGCCCAACCAACTAACATAGAAAAACTTTCTGAATTGAATTTAAGGCTATTTTGTCTTAGTTATGAATAATTTAGCCATATTTTTGGCAAACAATTTGAATCTCTGGGAATAATGGTTTTTAAAGAGCTCAGCTTGATGCATAATGCTTTCATGCCTTAAGTACTTTAAATGTTTCTTGATATTCTGAAGTAAAGTCACCCCTTCGCTAAAGGGCAATAATTTTAAATTATAATTATAATTAACTAAAATAAAACCAAATGATACTTTCATTTTCATTTTCTTAAGTCATTTATTTTTTGCGTTCAGATTTATATTGTTTTTTTTTTTCCACAAATACTTATTTTAGACCTGTTTTTCAATCAAACAAATGCTGCTTGGTGATCAATACTAATCGTTCATTTCTCCTCCAGCTTTGTAGTTCCCGAGCTGTCGGCGGGGTTTTCCAATATGGAAAAAAATAAGGTAACTTTATAGGGTGTGGCCCAGCACGGCCGATGGGATGAATCCTTCTCTCTACTCTTTTTTTTCTCTCTGTACAAAATGGAGCTTGGGTGATGATCAGTCTTTTGGTGCGCAGGTCCAGCGGCGGCACTGGATCGATCAGATCTTGAGGCAGCTGCGGTGGGAGCCGCTGCGAGCGTAGACCTCCTCGAAGGAGCGGATCAGCTCGTCCATGCCCCGCAGCAAACCCTCCTCCCGGTTGCCCGGCGTCCAGGGGCTGCGATGATCCACTCGCACCTGGGGGGGCAGCTCCCGGCACTTGGCGAAGTCAATTAGCCAGACGCCGACGCGATCGTCGTCGTAGACGATGAAGATGCTGGAGCCGACGATCTCGTGGCGGGCGAAGAAGGCAGATTGCTCGATGACCAGGCGCATGTGCTTGAGGCGCTTTATCAGCTCCTTCTGCACGGACCGGCGGGCGGCCAGGAACTGTTCGATGGTCTGGCCGATCTGCTCGCTGCTGCGGCAGGTCTTCAGATCCTTGACGGGCGGACCTCCGCGCAGGCGCAGTGCCTCGATCCGGAAGCCCTTGGAGTGCGAGGAGGAGAGCGACTCCCGGAAGGTCATGTAGCGCAGCTTGGTAATGGCTCGCGCCTCATGCTCGGCCGGTGTGGGAGCGCCTGCATCCACGGCGATCATCTTTTGGTAGAGATCGGGGCGCAGGGTGGCATTGCTGACCTCCGATTCGAGAAAGGTGCGGCTGCCCATCTTGATGTCCATCACGCACGGGTCGCGGAAGCCGGCCAGCAGATCCTGCAGCTCGATGTAGTGCTGCGACTGCATCTCCCGCATCCCAAAGTAGGCGGGCACAATCTGGGCCGTCTGTGGCTCCTGGCAGATGAGCCGGTAGGCATGGACCTCACTATCCTCGACGCCTGCTATCCGCTTCCTCACTATTCCCGTGGACGTGGGAACAATGCTCTCTGGGTGACCGGAGAGCTGCATCCAGCCCTGGGGCTTGACCTGCGTATGTGTCTGCTGGTGCTGGAGGAGATGTGGCGTGGCTGGTGCGCTCAACTCCAAGGCGTTCTGCAAGAGAAAAGAAAAATAACATGAGTATGAGATTTAAACGATTTCATTGTTTAAAAGGCGTTATTGCAGCTGGGAACAGGGGCAAGACATTACTGTCTGTCTGGCCACGATTATAAATAATGAAGCAAATTTTATTTGCCAGCCTCAGGGCCACGCCCGAGCCTCGTAAACGTGAAATTTATGCAGGCAACCCACCCGCCAGGCCAGGCCGGGCCAAGCGATCGCACATTGTGCGAGGCAGGAAGCGCTGAGAGAGCTGGACGGGAGGACAGGAGGAGTGTGTAAACAACGGGTACTTACGATGGCCAAGAACTTGAGCAGTGACATCTGGGCCGGAGCCTGGGACTGGATGTGGCTCTGGATCTGGTTGTGTTGCTGATTCTGGTTGTGCTTCTGAGCCTGGGCCGCTCTTTGGAGACTCAAATAGTCGGCCAAGTTGTCGCAGTTCTCATAAGGAATCCGCTGTAAATAAAAGATAGAGAAGAGGTGGTTAGGACAGGGCTTCAAGAGGCTTTTGAGATAAAAGCTAAGATAAAAATTAGCAATCTCATGCTAATCAAACCTTATTGGTAAATAAAGTAGCTCTGTGCTGCATTTTATAAAATAAACACCAGAGTGTTGCAAGTGGAACAACCCAAATATTATGCGAATAAATTTCAAATTTCTTGCCTGATTGATTGATTCGACTATGAACCTAGAATTGTGACTCACGGACAGAGAGAGGTGTTAATTAATTATTCAAGCCGAATGCATTGGCAAAATCCATTCTGTTTCCATTCGATTTGTTTACGCTTTTATAAAAAAATGAGAAATAAAATAAGATGGGTCGTCGTGTGTGGTTTACTGCCGTGTGTCCCTAATGAGGCACTTAGTATGCAAAGTTGGCGTCGCTGCTGTTTGTCACCAGCAGTTTGTATTTGTTTGTGCCGCCTTGTGCTGCTGCTGCCTATGCGAATTGAGCCATAAGCATTTGGCCATAACAAATAACGATCTGTCAGCGTAGAAGGCGCTCCAATCCGATCGGATGCGATACGGTCCGATCCGATCCTCACTCCAGCCAAGCAGCCAACCTGGCTTTGATTAATTAACTAATTAAGGTAAATGCCGCAAAACTTGTTTATCTTTATATAGCCCCCGACGTGCTGGGCGGCTGCTCTTGTTGTGTCGCCGCGCTTTATCTCGCCACTATTATCGTATCTTAACTGCCCAGATAACGCTGCGTCTTTTTCGTGGAGATCCCGAGATCTTCTCGGGTTAATAGCATTGCCCCCGAAGGGGATCTTTACGTAAGACGTCGTCAAATTTGCATATGTGGCACGAATTCATCACGAGAAAAAGGGTTGGATGGATGGCTGGCCACAGTGAACACCCGCTGGCAGGGTTAACTCCCTACTTATAGCCCGATCTTGGGGCTTATCATTCCCGAGGCAAATATTTACTTTGAGGGTGCGAAGGCTTGAGCTTAATATGGGTTAGAGATAATGAATGCCGCATAATCATCGGGTAAACATGATTTGCCTGACTACACAAATGTTTTGAATTGCGAAATTTACATAGATACCAGAATTTTATGGTAATTAAAAGAGGCTCGCTCGGTCTATAGGAAATATTTCCAGTAAATATGCGGAGTTTGTATGATATTTCACAGAGTCCCGTTCTGGCTTATGAGGTAATATCTAACAGCTCGATTCTTTGACCTTCTTGTCTCGAATTTCCATAATAAATATAGAAACCCAATAAACCTCCCATTACGTATCAATTAAGGCTTTAATAAGATGTCACATTCGCTTGAGGTTTGGATCGAATTCATTAACCAATATTCGAGGTACGGATTAATGTGTCGTCAGCGCTGACCTTTTCTAAGAGTCAGTTACACCTTAACGGGGCTTATAAGTGTGCCTATTATATTATACTCGACGTCAGCGGCTTTTATTCATTGACTACTCGTTTTACAACTGCATTTACTACAGAGTAAATCGCACATTTTTGCACGTACGCCACCTTGGCGAGAATTAGCATTTAGGCATTAATTTGGAGCACCCGAAGTGCGTCACACTCTGTGGGAACATGAACCTATTACTTCACTTTTATGTGCAATGGCATGTTTAATTATCTCATTGTTATGAGATTCTGGGCGATTCTGAAGGCACTCGTGTGTCGCTTCAGGGAAAACCTCCACTCACTCCGAGAAAATCCGTTGTGACAGTTTCAAAGCGAAACCGCAAAATGTGGAAAACAATAATTAAGTTTAACTGTGACATCTGGGGGCAGGGGCTAAATTACAGCACTTTTCGCTTCAGCGATTTCGGATTCGATTTCGAGCTAGAGTTCGGGTTCGAGTGCGAGTTCGAGTGCGAGTTCGAGATCGAGTTCGAGTGCGTTTCGCTGTGTTATTTTTAGGTTCCCTCGTTCCGACGTTTAACTAAGCTCACAGTTTAGTAGTGTTTATTTATGACTACTTAACATTTTCTATAGCCGCCGGACGAACGTGTTAACCGACAGAAACAGACACAGAAACAGACCGACACCGGGCATTAGCAAAAATAAAAAAAATTAAACACACAAAAAAGCGAAACAAAAACTTTGCTTAAATCAATTTATGCGCGTGACGTCAAGGCGCGTTGGCTGAGCTGTTAATTAAACAAAATCAACCTGCCGAATTTTGTGCCGAGAACATAGACATAAGTCATAGATCTCTCTGGCTCTGCGATGCTGGCACCCTGTCGAGGTCCAAGGCCCCAAGAGCTCGACCCTGAACCTGCTCTTGGCTGGCCCACAAAACTGGTTTCCCGCCTCCAGGATCCCTGATTGCCGATCTCAGGTGCAAGTTGCCAGCCTTCGCTGGCTGGGTGTTTTTTGTGGCACACAACCCTGACATGAAGAGGCGTCCCACCAAGTTGCCCCAGACTGTCTGGGGGGGATCTCTGTTCTCTGTCATCGATATATCGATATTTGTAGCCTCGCCGTCCGCCGGGAGTTCATATTTGCATTGACGTCAATCCCCGTGGTCCGAGGAGGAGGGCCAAAGGAGGGTGAAGTAGGGTGTTCAAACCAGTTGACTTTAAAAAAAAAATATAAATATATATTTATATTTTTTAAACTTTACCCATCCGCGAGATCAGTTTAGATCCGTGTGTGTGCCCGAGGGGCAGAAACTATCCGAAAACTCGGTCTCTTCGCACTCTGTTCTAGCTCTAAGTCGCAGTTCTAGTGGCCATGAGTAACTGTTAATCCGCGGAGAACCGGATCTCCAGGCCAGACTTGCGTCAATCATGAATAATGTCGTCTTTCCCTGCCTCTTACGAGGTGCATTCATCGTCGTTTACACGAAAATCCACGTGAATCACACACTGCGAAAGTTTGACATTCGAGCTCATCTCTGACTAAGTTTTAATTAAAAATTGGCAAGACGGGGGAATAACCTGACTGCGGCTTAGAAACTAGATTAGAGTGGTGGCCCCAAACCTGATCCGATCTTGGGCTAGGGAAGCCTTGATCTAAGCAAAAAATAAAGCGATGGCTGAGGTCACATTGTCAAGTGTAGGCCGCCTGCACTTGACACTTGAATAGCTCTTGAGAGTGCTTAGCCCCAAATCGCTTACACTGAGCAAAAACCTAGTTAGGAATAGAGTCAATAAACTAAGGGAAGTAAGGACTTGACTGAACATCTTTGTCTTAGTCTTTGTCAACGAATCAATTGTCTTTAATGAAACGCAATGGAATGAATCGATTCGTTTGTGTCCAAGGGGCGGACATGTGACGCCTCTTCTCTCGCAATCTGTCATAACTGCCCCTGTCCGGCTCCGGCTACGACTACGACTACGTCCGTCTTTAATTAGCGCAGATGCAAATTGGCGTTACGTGGATTACTGGAATTCCAGTCCAATCCGCCGCAGATCTCCCACACTCTGTTTGCAGTTCGCATAGCTGGCGGGGTGACTGGGTTGTGCCCACAGTTGTTTCAACACAGACCAGACCACCGCAGACGTCATCCAAGGCCCTAGCGGAGTCGGAGTTTTGTCTGTCTCTTGGCTTTTATTTATTATTTTTTCTTTTTTTGGCCACTTTCTCTGCAAGTGTTTGGCTTTCTACGCGGATGTGGATGCGTTGCCCCAGTCCTCTGCACACCAATTGACGTCACTGGCGGCTTACAAGCTTTCTTTTCGGCCACTTACCTCGTTGTTATTGTTCGATTGCTGCTGCTGCTGCTGCTGCTGCTGCTCCACTTCCATCATCATGGCATTGCGCTGCTTGGAGGAGGCGGTGGCCCCCGTGTCCAGGGCTATTAGCTTCCACAGCTGCTTGAGCCCGATGTTGTCGATGCAGGAGAAGCGCAGCTTCTCATTGGACCAGGCCATGGTGGAGCGGCTGCTCTTGGCTGTCTTGGTGGAGGCTCCGCCTCGCTCGGACTTGGCTTGAACTGGCCGCTGGAGCACCGTTGAAGTCATAGTCATTCGGTTTCACTTGGTTAGTTTTGCTTCAAGTGTAGAGTATATGTATATCTATGGGAGCTCGCTCGTGTATCACATTTGCATTCCTATTCCGATAGCAACGATGGCGACTCTCCTCCGTTAGTAGTAGCTCCGGTCTCCGGTCTCTGATATTTCCCTGTTTCTCCACTCAACTGCGTTCTCGTTTCACTTCACTTGCACTGTGCCTCGGGCATGGGCTTGGGCATGGGAACCGTGTTATCTTTATCTAAGCTTTGTTTTTGCACTGCCTTTCCGCTAGGCGTTTATCTTTATCTTTATATATATTTGTGTGTTTGTATATTTAGCACTGGCGATCGCGGCGAATCGAGGCGAGTTGCGTCCGCTGGCTGCTCTGGGAAACGACTAACTGGTTTCGCCATCTGGCAGCCACTTTTGTGGATTGCCGATCGTTGGCTCATTCGGCTTTCCGATCGTTCAGCACGAAGCTCTCTCTCGGGGGTTCGGCAGGGAGTACTGGAGTGGAGCAGAGAGCCGGAGAGCGCCCCAGAAAGAGCGAGCGTGTAGGGGGCTACACCCTCTGGAGAAGAATTAGTCGACTGGATATTTCAGGAATGAGCCGCTGGAAGCGATAAAGCAAAGTAGGAGGGATCAGATTTAGCAATAAATAAAATTAAAGGAACATATGGGAAAGAATCGGTTGAAATTCCACAAATTCTTAACAAATAAGGTAATGTATGACATTTTTAAAGGGTTTTCCTGAAAGAAATCCTACATAGATGCTTAGTTAAAGAAGGATTTTTCCTGATTTCCATCTTATTATTTTCTTGCAGAGCTCTTGGAAGGATATAAGGATTGTTTTAATTACTAAACTAATATTTAAGCTTAAAATTTAATAAAAATGGGTATTTTTTATAGAAAATGGGGTGTTTTCCAAAGCCTAAAACTCCTTAAAGGTAGGCTATGAAATTCCTTAATCCTTATAAGCTATTTTCAGTTATGATCGCATATCAACAATGTTTAATAAATAAATCCCAGCATTGAATTTATCAAATACTTCATAAGTAATATAGTTACTTCATATACATGTGTATGAAACTCCTTGAAGATCTCTAATAAAAATTTCCAAATTAAAAATGACTTATTTTTATTACCAAATTTATATTTAAGCTGTAAATAATATAAAAATATGAAATTTTAAATAAAAAATACCCCTTTACATAAGCCTAAAATCCCTTAACATTAGTCAATTAAAATATTAAATCCCAATAAGCTATTTTCAGTCATGATCTCACCTCAAATATATATAAAATCAATATAAATCCCAGCACAGGATTCCCAAAGAATATCTGATGAGGAATATATTTTCTCCTCTCGATCATTCGATTTCTTAGGGCTCCTTAGCTGACAAAAACAAATAGGGAATATTTTAATCAAATATTTATATGTTTACAACCTTCAAAGTTTCTTACGAAATGCCTTAAATGACGAAAAACCCCAAACCCTTTCCCCTTTTTCCTCACCCTTGAGTGAGCTGACAGTGCTCGCGAATGTAAATGTCACGATGATTCTATTGAGATTAATCCACAACGTAAAACTATATAGTAAACAAGGAATTTGAAATGCTACATTTCTATGCCGTGGAGGGCTCGTCGAAAGTACCAATACCCAGGAGGCTTGTTTACGTAGAATTTCGCCTTGCAAAGAAAGGGAAAACAAACTGAAAGCGAATACATTAGAGCCGAAAGCACTCATAAAATCCTAGACCACAAACAACATCGATCGAAGTCGTGCGTAAAAGGGTGATCTTGGCGAGCCCGCAGAGAGGAGCGGGATCTGGTGTCCAGATGTGGCAACGGCGCCATCTAAGGTCAGACATTGAACCGCGTCGCGACTTGTTTTATCTCCCAGCTGCTGTTGAACTCCGGGGCGAAATTCCCGAAGCCATCTGCAATGCTAATCCCGGCCAAACTGCGCAACTGGGGATCTTGGGATCTTGTGATCGGGGGATTATGCAAACTCTCTCGCCAAAATAAAGATCTGCGCCAATTTTCTGCAGAACCCGCAGCGAGTTCATGGCCATCGTCCGGGGGAGATATACTCTCCGGGCATCCATGTATTATTTATCATGGAACGCGGCCGATGTCTCCGTCTCCGTCTCGGATTTCGGTACAGATTCCACACCCGTGCTCGCTCCCCTTTGCGGATGCGTGCGTCAGTCTGGCCCTGAGTGACATACAAACCCCGAGTTCGAGTTGCAGTCAGTCGTCCCCCGTTGCCAGCTGCTCCTCCTCCGACTGGCTGCGTCAGCAGTCAGTTGTCAGTTGTCGCATCGCTCGTCACTGTCACTGTAATTGTAATGCAAAAGCCAGCAGGGCAATGGTAATGACTTGGCAAACCGTCTCGAAACGCATTGAACTTTGCGTCTGCAGGCAATGGCAACAGGGCGTATGAGTAACAATAGTTTCCCAGACACGTGACCAGGCACGAGCCATTTTTTCCAGACATCATCCAAATTCCAGAACCAGTTCTAGTTCCCAGCAATCAGAGCGATTAATCTGAACGATAAGTGTAGGCAGATATGGTAACTAGGGATTATTTATGGAAAACTTAAGCAATGTATAGGAAGATAAGGGGTTATAACTTGTAATTTATAAGATTACATTGTATTTTCTATCAAGTTTATCTATTTTGAGCTACAATGGAAAGTTTAAGCCAAACTACATATATTCCCATAATTATTGAGGCAATAAAGATTACATATTTCCTTATCTTTAAGTTATTTCACCCTCCAATACCCCTTTAATCGTTAGGCCTGGCTTCCTTTCCTGGATTCCACTGCATTGCTGGGGCTGCACTTCAATTAAGCAGATTTCATCGTCGGCGTCTCGCATCTCGATTCAAATGGCACTTCCCACTTGAGTGAATAATCAAGCGTCCCAACTTTACGACAAGGCAGCCCATGAGAAAAGCCCAGCCCCAGCCCCGGCCCCAGTCCCGGTTCCAGACCCTGATCACTGATCATCATCGTAGGCCTGACGTCAAACGCAATGCTGCCGTGTCATTTCTTTGTCACGAGTGGTGGTAAGGGAATGGCTTTGAGGATGAGGATGAGGATGGGCCATGCAGCAAACAAAGAAGCCACAGCCACAGCCACGACCAAGACAAAGCCTCCTCCAGATGCAGCCACGGACTTTTGTACTCCGCCGTCAGTTTGTTGTTTTGTTTTTTTTTTTGCCCGGCGATTGACGCACTTGGCGGCTGTCTTGTCACTTGACTTTTTTAATCTCGCGACTTTATCGTAGCCGAGAGTGGACGGACTGGCTCAGAATCGGATTCGAATTCGGTTTTGGTTTCTGAAACGTAACTTAATATTGCGCTCAGGTAGCGAAGCTAACTCTCTTCCTCGGAAGCTTGTTTGGATTTCAATCATACTCCAATGTTTGCTATAGTTTTGTTCGTCATTAAATTATAGCTCAATGACTTCCCTGACGTCACAGTATTAAGCTCACACAAAAAAACCGCAAAGCCGAGAGCCGAAAAAAAAACGTTACCTTACGTTCCGTTCCTCATTAGCATATTCCCTCGGTGTGGGAGTGAAGTATGCCGCCGATCTATGGATTCAAAGCGAGTATAAATATATATATTT
Source organism: Drosophila auraria (assembly GCA_008042615.1). Taxonomy (NCBI): domain Eukaryota; kingdom Metazoa; phylum Arthropoda; class Insecta; order Diptera; family Drosophilidae; genus Drosophila; species Drosophila auraria. The sequence continues at coordinate 16,263 of VNJW01010156.1, forward strand.
ATATGGCGGGAGAGCAGCAGCTTGGCGCCGCCTCAAACAATTAAATTGCTAGCTCAGAAACTCTGAAAACTGAGAGCTATATGTACGGACTCGTTTCTGTCTCAAGCGACATTGGTAAATCTGGGGTAAACTGCATTTTAAAAGGATCTCTCAAGGTTCAGCTGGCCATATCTGATCTGCATTTCAAAGTGTTTGAATGCGTATTTCTTATGCCCAGTACTTTGGTTATCAAATTAGGCAGGCTGAAGGCTAAATGGAGCATTGACTGGCAAAATATTTAAGCAATCTTACTTTCTTATATGGATTTCTGAAAAAATTCTGAGTATTTATGGGGTTTTTTTTTTAGAATATTTCTTTCGGCTTTGTGCTTTTCCCATAGAACTTTTTGTTTGAGGTTCAATGTTTGTCTTTACTTATAAAAGCTTATAAAAGCGTGTAAGCCGCAGGTTTAACCAGCCGAAGTCCATGGCCGACCCTACAATATCTAAATAAGTCAGTTTGTGGTTTCCCCAGACGGTAAAAAGGCAAACAAATATGGTGAGCACACAGGCCAAGTGTTAGGAAAGTACGAAATAACTCATATACCAAAAATCCTAGAGGGTAATTGAGCTTAGATAGGGAATGGCTGATGAAATTTAATCTAATTTTGAATGAGAACAAAAAGCAGGTCTAAGGAAAAAAAATAAAACAAGAATTAGAGATTAATTTTATCTACAAAAAATATGAAGTATAAATAAATTTAAAAGAAGAACGACAAAAATTGACAGGAAATAACATTCCATTCATCAAAATTTTGTTGGAAACTTTCCTAGAAATTCCATTAGATTAATGCCCTGATAGCTGGGGAACATGGGCTGACCAGGCGAACGTCACGATGAGCCAACGTCCCAGATAAGGAGCATCAGGAATCACATCACCCAGTTTTTATGGAAGATCTCTCCCCAAACAATAAGCTACGTCACACTGGGTGATATAAACACATCAATTGACTGATTCAGGGTGATTTTTCCTACACAATTAAGTCTCAAGAAATGACAGTTTCCGAGAAACTACTGAATAATTTCCGCTGCGAACTCTCAGCTCAATTTGAGATGTCCTGGCCTGGCAACAATGCGTACTTGGGCCCACTTCCGATGCCGAGTTTGTTTTGTTTGCCTTCTGATTCTGCACTTTTCGGAGGGGCTATCAACCTGCTAATTTGCTCCAAGTCCGAGTGCCCATTTGGCTTGTGAATGATTTTCGCATTTACTTATTATTTGCGGCGACTAAAAATAGTGCCCCAGCATGTGAATGGCGCGAGCCGCTGATAAAGCCAAAGCGACGCGTCGCTCTCTCCACTGCCGATAATCGGGGGTCACGGCAGGCGAAAACAATTGCTTGCAGAAATAAAAATTAAAATTAGAACCGGGACAGCAACAGCAACAACAGATAAACAAAAGAATAATAATAATACATTTACGGGCGTGTAAACACTTTGATTGATTCGAGCCAAGCGAACCGAAACGGCGAGAAAAACATACAGAAAACAACGGCTGCCTTGTGTCTTAGCCACTCGTGATCGTGGTCGTAATCGACGGCATCTCTCGGAATGGCAATTAAATCTCTGGCAAGGGTACAAAACAATCTTGATGAGACTTTCTTTCTGAACGCATTATGTCATCCTTTAGTAATTCTGCGGGATTCGGTTTTATTATTTTCATTTTTGGTAGTTTTTTAGGAGCTTAGAATGTGGTCTAAGTGGATGATTAATATAAGAAGCACTTGTTTTTACATTAAATAGATCCCAAAATAATTCAAATATTTGTATATTAATAATTCAGCATGTTTCAGGTTTTATATTAAATTTTTTTAGGGAGCTTAGAACATGATCTTAAGGGATGATTAATATAGGAAGCACTTGTTCTAAAATGTTAAAATATTTTTAGATTAATAATTCAACAACTATATATATTTTTATGAGCTTAAAACATGATTTTAGGGAATGATTAATATAAGAAGCACCCTTTATTACACTAAAAAGATTTCTGAAATTTTTAGTAAATATTTTATAAAACAAGAAAAGAAGCTAACTTTGGAAAACCGAAGTTTACATACTCTTGCAGTTTACTACTTTAGAAAAAGCCTAACCAAGTCAAAATTGAATATATTTCAATTTGAAAAGCTTTTCTGTGCTATTTTTAATAAGGTTTACAAATCTGCTTATTAAGTTTAGAAATTAAAAAAAAAAAATCGATATTTTTCAATTTTTGACAATTATCAACTTATCAAATTTTGAAAAAATGGCTAAACAAACTTTTTCTGATCTGTTTTCAAAATTTTGATTGTAAATATTTAGGATTTTAATGCCAATTAGGAAGATATACGGCTTTTGGCTATCACTTTCTTTAAGAAGAGGCTCCCAAGAAGAGGCTATAAGAGGCTCCCAAGAAGAACTTAAAATCGCGCAGTTTTGGGTTACGAAAATAATTCGAAAAATATGAGAACTTTTTTGAACAAATCAAATATTTTCTCGAAGCCTCTGAGCTATCTACATTGAACGTTATATCATTTCCTCACTTTTAAAGGGTCCTGTAATTTAATTTAAATTTTAGTTTACAACTCATTCAATATCTCTCTTATTTACCTCTTTAATATAGAGATTATTACTATAGGCTCACCTGTAAATAACCCCCAAATCTGAATAGCCTCAGTGCCCACCCGGATTGTGAATGACCTGGAAGCACGCACTAATCGCCTGCGATCATCCGGCGGCGCACCCACTGACCCCCAAGGGTATCACGACTCCCCGGGGGCCGATCACGTTTGCCGCATCGTAGAACCCGGCACGTTCTTTCCTTTTTCGGAACAGCTCATCCACAACTGGTGGGGTCTCGTAACAAGCAGCAAGCATGAATCGAAGCCAAGTCAAGGGAGAACGTTCGATTTCGAGTGCAAAATCAATTTGCGTCAATTGCAGCAAGAGATTAGCCTCGCTCTAGTTTTGTACGAAAAAAATATAGAAAAAATCGCTAGCGACAGATAATGATAATAAATACAAGACACAGCTCCCTGGGGGGCGCCGCCTGGAAACAACAGCCCAACGGAGGAGGCATTGAGGGATGCAGGGATGGACTTCGGGCTTATCGCTAACAAAATGAGTTTATGCCGAAAATAGCCGCCTCTTTCAGGGCCACGTCAGTCGGTCAAAGGGGGATGGGGATCGGAATCTGTGGGGTGTTTATGATCCCAACACTTGTCTTTACCGTTGCGTGACGCAAATCGATCGAGAAACGCCCCGATCACCGTTACACTTGGGTTTATTTATAAATTAAAAATAAAAATAAAAAAGCAGCCAAAAATAAACCAAGTAACAGTCGCAAGCCCTCCTCTCAGCGAGTGCATCTGTCCCGAGACGAGCAGCTGATCCAGCTGCGCTCCCAGCTCCCTATCAGGCCCCGACATCGGACCCATAATTGTGTAATATATGGTCAGACATCGCATCGGGAGACATCAGGCATCGGCATCCCGCCGGCACGTGTCATGCTAATGAGCAGGCGTCCGGAATATCATTAGAGAGATTTTGGCAAGGTTGGCCCAAGCCGGGAGGAGGACCGGGAAAGGGGCACCAAAGCCGCGGCTAATTAAATCCATGCGAAACCCGATTCTGGGGAAAATTTATGGCTCTTACATTTCCATTGAATTCAAATGTTTGTGAGTGCCGGCCACCACAATAATAAATCGTAAATAATTGCAGAGCAAATATTTATCGTGGACTTTGTTTTGGCTCGGCGCGTTGGACTCCCTGGCGAAATGTAGCGGCGCGTGCAAGAATATGGGTTAGATTATGCTTTGAATAATAATTTAAAGGAGACAATCCTCTTATATCAATCATAAGTATTTTGGGTTTTAGTCAGCCCTAAAAGTATGCTGTGCTTGCTTAGATTTATGTCGAGATTGTTCTTGAAAGTAGAAATAAATTGTATGACTAGCAAATCCAAATAAGACAAGCAGATTCATCTAACTGGATCTATTGTGTGCCCTGCAGCGTACGACAGATCCTGCAACCGTAGGGCGAGTCCAGGGAGTAGTCTATGTGGTTCTGGGCATCCGAAGGCACCACAAAAGATGGCATGTTAATCACCTTATTTCGCACACTAATGTGACGGTCATGGATCAATGTGCGAGCTTGTTGAATTGACTTGGCCATTCCCAGTCGAAAAACCTGCGTCTGCAGGCGACGCTCCAGAAAGTCCTCAACCTTAAGTCCCAGCACGTATTCCAGCTTCATGCGGGACTCATCGAGGACACCGTTCCTTATCAATCGACGCAGCAGGGCGTTGCCCTGGGACAGACGCTTGTGGTTGTTCTCGTCGAGGGTTAGGAGCTCTTTGGCGGTCTTGCGCATCTTGGCCAGGGAGTACTTGGCACGCCACACCTCACGCTTGTTGCTCAGACCATACTGGCCGACCAGCCTCAGCACCTGGTCCAGACGCACCTTCTCATAGGGGCGACGGGGAGTCACAGAGGGAGCAGAGGGAATGCGGTCGTCCTCCATGGTTTCGAAAATTCGAGCGAGTTATTTTTGAACCAAAAATAAATTAGGAGAATAAAGATACAAAATTTGGTAAAATTAAATCCAAATAGTTTTAAGGGAATTTCTTATTATTTTCCGAAAAAAAAGACAAGAGAATATAAAGAAAATATTTCGAAAAGTTAAATTCGAAAAGCTTTTTTTTTTAAAGCAAAAACTGCTACCAAACCTCACGAGATCTTAAATCGAAGTGATGTTTATTTTTGAGACTGGTTCGTATGACAAACCGAATTTACATTTAAATCGTTCGCCTGCTTTTGTCGGTATAAAAACTTGTATTATAGTTTTACACTAATTCATTCACTAAAATGAAAAGAATGACAGTGAGTTTAAATCTCATCTCTTAATGTGCGTTTCTCTTCATTCATTCATCCAATTTTTTTAACATATCTCAGCTCTATTCGAAAATGTATAAAACAGTATATAACGTAATTGTATCGCTTGTTGAAAACTTTGTTGACCAACATTTAGAAGCTTTTTATAGAGAAGAAAATAATAAGGGGATTTAAAAAAATGTTTCACTCACAATTCCCAAGTTCAGGGACAGCTTGTAAAATATTTGAAAGAGTTCTCTGTAATATCTCTTTTTAAAATACACAATTAAATTCAATTTCAATTAAAATCCCTAACAAAGAAAGCCAACCAATTATAGAATACATTGCACACGCCCCTAATCTTTATAGTGGCAATCGGCAAACACTTTCTGAACTTTCGACGACTCCAATTACAAATCCAGACCCTCAAAACTGAATGGACTAATCTCGCCTGATCGGACACATTAATGGCTCTTGATGATCGTAAAACGATAAGCCAGCGATAATCGAATGAAAATCAAAATATACACGATTGACTTTATCAAAAGGCTAGAAATCGGCTGAATATAGAAAAGGGAAAAACCCCTGGCCAAGGGGAATAATCCAAATAATAATCCAAAGTTGGAGTGACGATGACACTACTTGGCATTCGTGGAGGTAACACGGTCGGAATATTTGAGCAGCGTAATTGTGGGAGGCCGGGCCGGGGCGGAATTCAAAACAATAAACTCATTAGCAGGCCAATGCGAAGCCAGGAACAACAACAATAACGGGGGAGGCGCGAGTAGGAAGTTCACATAATAATATTAAACAATTTCCTATTCATATTTGCCGAGCTTATCGCTGGGCAAGCGCCAGTTGTGGTCGGGCAAATAAATAAATATGCGGGTAATTGTTTCTCCAGTTGGTTGCCACAATTGATTCACTGCCTCGATTACATCTAGGTACACAGAGCACTGAAGGATATCGATGAAGATTGTGGACTTGACATCACAAGGGCGGGTTATTGACTTTTAGTTTGGATATAAAAGGGAGCTGTCAGCAGGTCATCCTGTCAGACCGCAGAAATTAATTCAAGCCAGTATTAGGTTCACTTGAAGTCATGTCAGCCTCTCAACCATCTGAACCACCTTTACCCACATATCTGGTCAACTTTGAGAACTATCTGAAGCCCAAAAAACTCAGCCAGTGTCAGCCTCTTCAGCGTTTCAAGGAACCTACCCCTGGCAGGATTTCGTATCTCAAAAGGAACTTGAAGCGCTTGAAGGCGCTAAGGTGGTACTACAGAGTCTCGAAATCCTTTGAAGAACTGCCACTGCCCAGATTTCTGGGATTCCTGCGTGCCCGCAAGGACGAAGGCCTGTGCAAGCGGAAGACCGGCTTCGAGATCTACTGCGAGATGGCCAGCATTCATGGATTTCACATTTTCGTGGGCGCCAAGACCTGGCAGAGGATCCTCTGGTGGCTGCTCATTTGCACAGCGGTTCTGCTTTCCCAGATCATAGTGGTCATGTCCTTGGCGATGAACAGGCAAACGCCAACCATACGCTTTATAGACACCATGATGAAGCCCACATCAAAGGTGCCTTTTCCTGCAGTCACCATTTGTGGACTCAACACGATATCCAAGCGGAAATTACTTGCCAAGTCAAGGGAATTGGGTGTTTCGGAACAGGAGCTTCTGGAGTTGAGATCCCTGAACTTTTCTACGATGGAAAAACTAAGTAAAACCAATGTAAGTTGGCTACAACTTAAGGAAGATTTAGCTCCTCCGATTTGTCAGCAAGTCAAGAGCTGTCAGTGGGAGAATCGCTTGGAAAACTGTCAAAAGGAGCTACAGGCGGTCTGGACTTCTGACCACCGTCTGTGTTGCAGCTTTAATTACCAAGAGCAGCGATTTAGTTCGAATTTAGGACTAAGTATTGTTTTGAGCACTAAATTCGAGGATGTTGGTAGCTCTATAGCTGCCTCCGCTGGTCTAGAGATCCTCTTACACGAGTCCCACGAAGTACCTAGTATTTTCACGTCGAAATTACATGTGCCCAGCGGATCTGAGGCTCATTTAATGGTGCGACCCTTTGTCAACCGACTTACAGACGATCTGGAGGATATAGAACTTAACAAGAGGGGCTGTTATTTGCCAGAAGAACGACGTCTATTCTTTTTTCCTGTGTACAGCCAAGGCAATTGCTTGGACGAGTGTCGCAGCGAAGGAATCTACAGAACCTGTGGCTGTATTGCTCCAAATTCCCCAGGTCGGCAGGGTTGGCCCATCTGCGATCTACAGCAAATCCAGTGCACCATTAATTATGGCAAGTGCTTAGAAATTACACAGAATTGTTTACAAATTACTCACTATTTACAGAGAATATTGAGCGAATCGCTGAGGAACAAAAGAAATGCAAATGTTTTCCGCCTTGTCAGTTCCATCGCTATGAGTTTCAAGGCGATATACGACTCATGGGTAATTCAAGGTAGTATAGGAAAAAAAAAACAGTTCCTTTTCTATAAAATTATCTTAAATATATTTCCTAGTCAAGGGTCTTCAAACGAAGTTCGTCTCCGCATTTACTACGACTCTCCCATGGCTGAGGAGCTGCTCCTGGACGTCTACGAAAACTGGCTCACATTCATAGGCAAGTCTCCCCTAATGACCTACAAGGTGCGCTCATTATAGAAAGAATTAACCATTTCTGGGCAGGAACCTTTGGCGGCATTACCGGACTATTTATGGGCTGTAGCTTCGTGTCGGTCTTCGAGCTCGTTTTCTTTTCCTGTGTGCGACCCACTTGCAACTGGCTGACCCGCCGGCAGATACTTTGGCGGCGTCGGAGGCAACAGAAGGTGGAGGCCATGAGAACGGGATAGTAAGGAGGTGCCCTCGGCTTAGATGGAGTTCAGGAAACCGCGAGCAGCCACTGGATCTCCTCAAGCCCCATCAGCACTTCCACTGGATTGGAGAGTAGTTGTCCGAGAATATACACAACAATTGCCAGAACATTTCTATATTATTTATATATTTATTTTATTATTATTTATTTATTTAAATAAATTCCAAGCTCAACGGAATCCTAGAAAAAAAAAGTCCTCAAATGAGGTCAGAAAACGTCGTTCGTGGCTGACATTCATGGGCAAGTCCCCTAATGACCTACAAGGTGTCCCATCATCAAACTATCCACATTTGTGATAGACCTTCGGCGTCATAACTGCAATATTTACGGACTACATTTTCTTAGCGGTCCTCCTCCTGGACTCCAACTGGGTCATTAGGGTAGATTAATTACAACCTGCCCTAATTACCTAGGCCCCGTCCAGTGACCACTAGTCCCATGCCGGCAGCCAGTGCGCAAGGATGGCCTTCAAGAAGCGGCGCATCTTCGACCTGCGCCAGGTGCAGGCCCAGCAGCTGGCCACCACTGCCTCCAGTCGACGGCGCAGTGATCCGAGCACCCACCACCCACTCACGCCCGAGCACCACATCCGCCGGATCGGAGAATGGTTCACCGAGAATATGCGCAACTACTGCCAGACCACGTCGCTGCACGGATTCAGCTACATCACCCGACAGGACATCAGCCGGCGCGAGCGAGGCTTCTGGCTGGTGGTGGTGATTCTGGCCATCATCACCTCCATTGTGCTGGTGGTGGTGTCCTGGTATTGGAGCCAGGAGACCCCAACCGTGACCGTTATCGAGAGCTCGCACTTTCCCACCTGGAACATACCCTTTCCGGCGGTCACCATCTGCAATTTCAACAAGATTTCAAGGAGCAAGGCACTCACCTTGCTGCAGCAAATGTATGTTTGGGACGAAGATATTTATTTTATCTAATTCTGGGTTTCACCTTTACACTTTCACAGGCAACTTCCGGCTGGCGTGAACAAGTCCGAGCTGCACAACCTCTTCAATCTCACCCTGCTGCCCGTGGACAACCTGATCAGCAACAGTTCCCTGCAGATCTATGATCGCATCCTAAGTCTCAACAACCTCACACTCAACGCCCTCACCCAGCAATTGTCGCCGGACTGCATCGACATGATCTCCAGCTGCATCTGGAAGGGGATCAACACGCGCTGCGACAGCCTCTTCCAGCGCATCGACACCATTGAGGGGCAGTGTTGCACCTTCAATTACTTCGGGGGGATCACCAACAACTTTCCAGAGTGAGTACCCCTTCAGATAACGAACCCAGAGGGTAGAACTATCCCTCTTTGGCCTTTCAGAAAAATCGCCTATCAGGTGCCCAAGCGACCCTATCGCGTCACTGGCTGCGGCTATCCCACTGGCCTGTCGGTGCTGCTCAATCCCATGATATCCGACTACTACGGCACCTTCTTTAGTGGCTATGGGTTCCGGCTGCTCCTGCACGACGCCTACAACTTCCCAGACGAGAACTCGGAGACCAAGGTTGTGACCTCAACGCGGGAGAGCTTCGTGAGGATTAACCCGGAGTCCACATACGCCACCAACGACATTCGCCGCATGGACCTGTCCCTGAGGAACTGTCTCTTTGGCAGCGAGCGGAGCATGCACGGCCTGAGGCGTTACTCCTTCATCAACTGCATGTTCGAGTGCCGGGTGCGGATGGCCATAGACCTGTGTGGCTGCCTGCCGCCGTATGTCTGGAACAATGGCAGCTACAAGGTGTGCGGCATTCTGGAAACCAACTGCATCATCCACAGCAAGAGTGAGTGGTTTAATCTTTATGCCGGGATAGTAACTGATATTTGACCGGACTTAGGTCTCTTTTCTCACGCCCTGGCCAACTTGAACTTCTCTCTCTCGATTGTCCGGGAGACGGACAGCTTTCCCTGCGGCTGTCTCCCTGATTGCCAGTCGAATCACTATGTTTCAGAGAGCACCACGGGCAAGCTGGACATAAGTTACTTTGCCAACAGGCCGAGTTATAGGTGAGTATCTTAACAGGCTGCGTGGGCAGCATGAATGCAGCTACTCTCTCGCTGCTTTGGTTGTTAATGAAAATTAAAATTAAGTCCTTAACTATTTACCCTCAGCAATGCCACGGAGCGGATCCTACTGCATGTCTTCTTCAGCGACCTGATGAGCACCAGATATCGGACGGACATCTTCCAGAATTGGCTCTCCGCCTTGGGTATAGCCTCCAATAAATCACCTTTGTGTGCCACTGATTATGGTTTTTTTCCCTTTGACAGCTTCATTTGGCGGCCTGCTGGGCTTGATTATGGGTTTCAGCATAGTGACCGCCTTTGAGTTCTTCTACTTCCTCACCTTTCGCCCCATATTCAACTACATCAATAGGGATTAGGCCTAGGCCAATTCCAGTTGCCATCCACTTGACACGCTTTCATTAGAGCCCCTGATTGATGGGCAGTAGCCGGCACTATAAATAAGTCTGCGATTGGAGCACTCTTCAAACACAATGACTCGTCGGGTGGATGATGATGAGCAGCCCCAGTATCGCCGCCTGTTCCGCGAGTTCCTGCGCCAGAGTTACATCAATGGCCTGCATCCGTTCCTCTACCGCTCACCGGTGCGCCATGCCAAGTGAGTTCATGTAACCAACTCAATGGTGCTTGGAGATTGAATCGTGCTGTTCCTACAAAAGTGTATCTGAAAAGTGTAACCCAATAAAGAGAACTAAGAACCTAGAGTAAGACCCCGATTTCTCCTAATCCTAGAACCCTCTGGCTGGCCCTGCTCACCGCCATCGTGATCTACACGCACATTGTGATAGTGGACTTGACCCTGGAGTACCTCGTCCAGCCCACCGAGATACACATGGCCCCCGACCTGGTGCATGTGGCCAACAGCCCCTTTCCGGCGGTGGGTGTGTGCACCGCCAACAAGATCAGTCAGCGCCTGCTCCGGGATTATGCCGCAAAACTGTGAGTGCTTTATTGGTAATCACTTAGTTGAAGTAGCCCAGATTCTTGACCTCGGCGGCCATGGCTATGATGGAGTCGAGCAGCTCCTCGCTGGCAGGCACGATCTGCTCGGCGGGCAGCTTGAATCCGGTGAAGTAGGAGGTCGAAGAGGGACGCAGCTCGTAGCAGAAGGACATGCGGACATCCTGGGTGCCATAGGCCCAGTCAACGCTGGCGCCGGCCGCGGGGTAGATGGCATCGTAGATGTTTCCTCCGGTGTACTTGGTTCCATAGCGCTTGTTCACGGCGGCAATGGAGGCGTCGTAGACCTTCCTGAAGTCCTCAACGTTGTCGGGGAGATCGCCGGTGTGTCCGTAGGGGTAGAGCAGGTACTGGGAGTAGGCGTGCAGGGAGATGTACAGGTGGATCTTGCCCTTCAGCTTGGCAATGTAGTCGGACAGCGACTTGGTCTCAATCTCGGAGAAGGCCGAGGGGCCGGCGTAGGTGTCCGAGCAGGCGGAGCTGCTGGCGCCCACCTCGTTCCAGTGGAAGGCCCAGTTGCGGTTGGGATCGGCGCCGAAGCAGCTGCCGTAGGGAGTGCGGGTCTTGCGCCACATGCGGTCCGTGGTGTGGGTGTAGACATAGCCGTCGGGATTGGCGTGGGGCAGGATGTACCAGGTGTAGTTCTCGGCCAGCTGCTTGATGGACTCCACCTCGGAGGTCAGCAGCTGGTTGATGATGTAGGTGGCGGCCGCGGGGGCGATCCACTCGCGGGCATGGATGCCGGCCTCCAGGAAGATGCCGGGCTTGTTGCTGCCGCCCTTGGAGATCCTCACGCCCAGGATGGAGCGTCCCTGGTAGGTCTTGCCGCCCTCGATGAGGGTCACCACGCCGGGGTACTTGTTGGCCAGGCTCTGGAGCCAGGCATAGGTGTCGTCCAGCTCGTAGTACTGAGCCCAGTTGTAGGCCTCGTTGGCGCGTCCCTTGATGGCCACCTTCTCGTCGGTCTCATCCAAAGCCTTCTGCACGTCGCTCGTCTCCAGCTGGTACTTGATCTCAGCCCTGCCCATGATCTCCAGGAAGTCGGGCACCTTGTGGGGAGCCACCACGATCTTTACGTCGGCGCCCACGATGTGGACTCCGTCCAGGAACATGATCGAGTCGCTGGATCCCTCCAGCTGCTTCAGCACAGCCAGCTGCTCGGCATTCTCGGTGTTGGCCTTATACAGGCGGTAGTTGTCGTAGCGAGCCCGTTCGGCACTTACGGAGGCAATGGCCACGGTGGCCAGCAGGGCGAGGAGCAGGCACTTGGTCAGCGACATGGTTGTCGTTGGTTTGAGCCATCAGCTGGTCTACCTACCGCTTTTATAGCGTTAGGCGATAGGAGTGGGAGCAGCCGAATCTGATTTACGGCCCGCGGGTGGCTTTGCCAATCCTCGGGCAGTAAATATCAGAGTAATCTGTGCAATCGGCGGTGCGAGCACCCTTATCGCCCAGTCTCGTCGCCTGGTAAATCATTCCGAATGGAAACCCGGCCAGCGCGATCGGGTCATGACGTTTTTGGACGTCTTCAGGAAAGTGTCATATCATCAGACACAGTTCATTGTTGTGGCCTTGAAAGTGAAGGTTGGATTTTCCTAGGTTTTCAAAGAATAAATCTCAAAAAAATATATATATAAAACCTCAAACTTATTAACTTATCTCCTGGCCAAACTATTAGCTCTCTACAACCACTTTTAGTGCTCTATCTTTACCTAGAACTTGTGCTTATCGGCAAACTTTAACCATAATACAAGTAACTATCAAGATTCTAAACAATTTTTCAAAAATATGTGAAGTATAAACTTTGAATTTGTATAAACAACAAGCACTTCTTATCAGGCTTTTGCATATCATATTTAGATGGACATTTCCTATGAAAGGAATTAAAGGAATTAGTATTTCTTAAACTACTTTGACGAGTGCCCTCTGAACAACATTTGATAATGAACAAGTGGGAAAGCTACAGTCGAGTGTGACCGACTGTGAGATACCCGGTACCCAAAGCATTGTGGGTGAAATTAAACGGCCCATGAACATGGAAAAAAGAAAATATTGACAAATTAAGACAAATATTGCAAGAAACATGTTGAGCAACACTCAAAAGAAACAAATGTTGCTAGGAAGATGTTGGCCATTGGCCAACTCTCAAAAGCGACAAATGTTGCAAGGAACATGTTGAGCAACACGCAACAAAGACAAATGTTGCTAGGAACATGTTGAGCAATACTCACGTGCGCGCTCTCTCTCTCTCTCTCTCTCTCTCAAGCAGCTTACCCAGGAACTTTATTGTTTAATAACTTCTATGTTTATCATCCGATTTTACTCAAATTTGCAGAGCACGTCCGCAATCGCCTCCTTATCAATTCTATCTATTTACTTTAAGCGAATATTACGTTTTTTTTTGTTTTCGGGGGCGGAAGTGGGCGTGGCCAAATTTCAAAACAAACTTGATCTGCGTGCAACAGATTCCAATGTTGTCACCAAATTTGGTAACTCTAGCTCTTATAGTCTCTGAGATCTGTTGTTTTACACGGACAGACGGACAGACGGACAGACGGACAGACGGACATGGCTAGATCGACTCGGCTAGTGACGCTGATCAAGAATATATATACTTTATAGGGTCGGAGATTTCTCCTTCTGCCTGTTACATACATTCTCGGTTGGCACTAACTTATAATACCCTTGTACCCTATGGGTACCGGGTATAAAAATCTACAATATTTCATTCAGTAAAAGTTTCCTTAACCATTTCTATTGGCTTACCATTTTCTTACTATATATAAGTTCATTATTTTAAATTATCTTCAAAGCTAACTACAAATAAATGGATTATCATGACTCATGAATAAAGCTCCTTAAGTTATGAGGCTTCCAACTTAATCAATCTACTAGATTTTGCCTAGAAACTAAACCTAACTGAATCTTTACATTTCATCTTATCAACAGCTCTTGGCTATCTTCAAAAGCTTACTATTAGCTTTGTCATAACCAAAAAACCTTTGTCTTTTTATCTTATCAATACAAGCTCCTTCGCTTTTCAAGATCAAATCAAATATATAATAATAAATAAATTAAATTATTATTTATTGTAACTTATAACCTTCAATGGCCGCCGCCGCCTTAATCATTTCCATTAACGAATCCGTGGTCTCTTGACCCGTGGGTATAATCTGCGAGGCGGGCAGCCTAAAGCCCGTCCAGAAACTGTAGCCCGATGGACGCAACTCGTAGCAGTAGGAGTACTTGACATTCAGCACGCCGTAGGCCCAGTCCATGCTGGAACCAGCTGCCGGATAGATGGCATCGTAGACATTACCGCCCGTATAGCGGGTACCATAGCGTCGCTTCATGGCGCCCACGGCCACATTGAAGACCTGCTCCAGATTGCGATGGTTCTCGGGCAGCTGGGAGGTGTGGCCATAGGGATAAAGGAGTAGCTGAGAGAAGGAGTGCAGCGACAAGTACATGAACATGGGTTCCGGTAGAGAGGTCAGGTACTGGGAGAGGGTTCTCGTCTCCGGTTCGGAGAAGGGCTTGGGACCGGCATACGATTCCGAGCAGGGATCAGCACTGGCTCCCACCTCGCGCCAATGGAAGTTCCAGTTTCGATTGGGATCCGTGCCAAAGCAGTTTTTGTCCTGGGGACTGCGGGTCTTGCGCCACATGCGGTTCTGGGAAGAATATATATTATTTAACTATAAGAATAGAAAGGATCTCCGGCTTAATAACTCACCGTTGTGTGGGTATAGACGTAGCCATCCGGGTTAGCATGTGGCAGTATGTACCAGACATACGACCTGGCCAGACCCATGATCTGTGCACTCTGCGAGGTCAGCAGTTCATTGGCAAAGTACGTGGCAGTGGCTGGACTTATCCACTCCCTGGCATGCATGCCAGCCTCCAGGAAGATGGACTGCTTGTCAGCCCGTCCATCCTTGTGATTGATCTTTATTCCCATAAGCTCACGCCCCTCGTAACTTTGGCCTGCCACAAAGGTAGTGACTACATCCGGGTACTTAGCCACCAGGTTCTGCATCCAGCGCTGGGTGTCGTTCAGTTCGTGATACATCATCCAGGTGTAATCATCACTGCGACGATTGGAGTCCGCCACGGGTTCAATGTCCAGCGATAGGCTAGACTGGGCATTGGCGTCGATGAGTTCGGGGGAGAGATCCAAGCTCTTGAGCACGCCGAGAAAGCTTTCCACGTAGCTGGGCGCTATCAGAAAATCGGTGGATCCAAGGTGGAGATTGTTTAAAACCACAACATCCTTGCTCCTGGCCTCCAGCAGTTCCAGTGCCTCCAATTGATCCGCCTTCGTTGGCTCCACTCTGTAGACCCTGTAGTGGTCGAACCTCTGGCGCTCAGCCAAGCACAAAGTCGACAGTAGCACCACCAGTAGAAGCTTCATGCTGGCACTAATCCAGGGCTAGTCTCTCCACAGGCCTTTTATAGCCCACCCGAGTGCAGTGGGGCATACTAATTGGCGATTGTTACTCCACTCCACACCCACCACACCCACTTTACCCAATAGATACCGCCACCAGGGCAACTCCTCACTGCAGGCGGTGGCCCTAGATGTGGACGATATGGCCGATCGCCTGCTGGTGCTGGCTCAGTTCTACCTGAGTCCCCTGGAGAGCGATAGGTGGAATGCCTCGGAGTTGGAGCGCCTACACCGGCTGCTCTCCAGTTACTACCACGACGGTGGTTACTCGGTGCGCGATATCTTGAGGCAGTTGTCGCCAGACTGCGGGGAACTGGTCATCAGGGGCATAGTCTTCGGCCTGCCCGTCAACACCAGCCAATTGTTCTTGAAGCGTCCAACGTCGTCGAATGTGTGTTGCATTTTTAACTATCGCCGGAGGAGCTATTCTCAATTTGCGTGAGTTTATATCAGCTTTTGATCTTTAATTAATAATCTTGGAATACTTGCTATAGCGACCAGCGAGCCCAGGACGATGCTGAGTTGAAAGCTCTGCCAAAGGTGGTCTTTGAATCGAATTCTATACTAAACAGTGTACAGTTTGTGCTGCAGGATACCCCACCGGAGGACTTTACAAACACTTTGCGCACCAACAGTGCTTTTCAGGTAAATCTTAACTATTTTAAGACTAAAATCTAGCTTAGTTTTTGATAAAATTCTTGCCTGTCATGTTCTGCCTTAAAAGTATACAGTCGTGATTAAATATAATCACTTGTTTACAATTTCATGATGACCCATTAGCTTTAATAATACCCCAAACCGAATATATTCTAATTTGACTTAATTCAATTTATTTATTTATCACTTGAAGTCAATTTGAACAATCAAATGGTTCGAATTTATTGATCAAACTGAACTTAGGGGGGGTCTGGGGCTTAGAAACTGGTTTTGAATATGTCTCTTCCCTCTAATTGCCTTAATAGACTGTTAGAAACAGTCGAAGGTTACAACTATAACTACAAGTCACTCCTTGCTTTTAGCTCACAATATTTCCCGAAGAGGACTATGCCACCATTCAGTCCACGACCTTGGGCGAGGTGCTTGTCGATCACAATACCATCGTAGAGATACCCATACAGCCCATGTTCTTCAGTTCTAGCGAGGAAGTTCGTGGTGTGTCGCCGCAAAAGCGACGCTGCTATTACCCGGAAGAGGGCAGTCAGCTGCTTAATCAGTATGTCTTTTTATAAGATTTTAATATCCCTTCACCAAGACTGTTCACAGATCCTACTACTCGCTGGACGAGTGCCTGCTGGTGTGCCGCAGCAAAAGTATGATGGACCACTGCGGCTGCGTTTCTCCACCCATGGTGGGCAGCTCCATCGATCTCGCCTACTGCATGCTACCGGATCTGCCCTGTCTGCTGAGATGGAAGAACATCTGGTATGGCCACAATGAGTTCTCGTACTTGCAGGATAAGGAGGAGCAGGGGGCCCAGCGCCAATGCCAGCACTGTCTGCCCACCTGCAATGGGGTAACCCTGGATATCACCACCAATGTGGCGCCCCTAAGACGAACCTACAACAGCACGGGCTACTTTACGGGCTTACTGTGAGTTTCTTACAATTATAAACTAAATTATATAGTTAATATATAAGAATTTCAGGAAGGGTTTAACTAATGAGCGTCCTTTGGCCATCATCAAGCTTTTCTTTAAGCTGCGGTTTGCCCAGGCCACCAAGTCCCAGCTGGTGAGCAATTGGGTTGTTCTGCTGAGTAAGTTAAAGCCTTTCAAATCTCTTATAAGATTAATTTTAAAGCCATGTCAACGCCTAGATCGCTTCGGAGGCATCCTCTCGCTTATGTACGGCTTCAGCATTGTCAGCTATATCGAGATACTCTACTATCTGACGGGCAAAGGGTTCGTCTACATCTACAGATCCCTGAAGGAGGCAAAACCAAGGAATAGCAACCGCGCCCACTCTCTCTACTGGCACGAACTGATGCCCAAGGGCCTGAAGATCCTGGCCCAAACACGGCACTAGAATACTTAGTTATTTCGTTCTCTCATTACATTCTGAGCATAATACATTTTATATATATTTTTCGATCCGCGCACGCTCACAAATGATCAACAATTGAATGAACTTATATATGAAAAACGGTAAATAATGCAAGCCGTACCAGACTCCAACTGTCGCTAGTAGTCGTCGCCACGGGAAACCACCTCCTTGCAAGTGGGTCGCAGCATAATGGTGTGCTCGTACTGGGCCGTGTAGCAGCCCTTGATGTCGCAGAGCGGCGGATAGGCTTCCACAATGCCCTTGTCGCACAGATCCTTGAGGGCCATCTGGTATTTGGTGGCACCGGCGCGGTCCAGCCAGCGCTTGCAGAAGGCCAGAGTGCCGAAGTGCTTGTTGATGGTGCCCAGCAGCTGCTTGGACGACTGCAGGCGCAGAGGCACGAACGGCAGTTCAAAGTTCTTCATGTAGTGAGAGCAGTCCATGTCGTCATGCACCAAGCCGCGACCCGTGGAGCCGAAGGTCTCGATGGCATAGAACTCGTTCTCCTCCATGCGTGTGGACTCACCTCCCTTGACAATGGGCACAGTTTTGCCAGCATGGATGCCTGGAAATAAAATTAGGTCAGTAAAGCATTTCTCCCCAAGTATCTACAGCTGCAGCTTTCGGGCTTACGGTACGGGCTGATCGAGTGTCCGTTTAAGTTGCGAATGGCCTTGATGGGGTACGTCTTGCCGTCCAGCTCAATCTCGTACGACTCCATGACCTCCTGGATGGCGGCGCCAATGTCGCATAGACGCACATCGATGCCCGCCTCCCGGATGCCTGTGTTTGTGGCCTCCTTGACTGCCTGCAGCAGCTTGTCGTACTTGTTGTTGAAAGTCAGCGTGAAGGCGCAGTCGATGATACGCCCCTTGATGTGCGTGCCAAAGTCTATCTTGCACACATCGTCGTGCTGCAGCACCGTGGTGTCGCCGGCATTGGGCGTGTAGTGGGCGGCGCAGTGGTTCAGAGAGCAGCCGGTGGGGAAGGCCAGACCCGCCTCCAGGCCATTCTCGCCAATTAGGCGTCGGGCCGTGTTCTCCAGCTCCTCGCAGATCTGGATCATGGTCATGCCCGGCTTGATGTAGCGCTGCATGTACTGGCGCGTCTGGCGATGGGCCTCGGCAGCCTGGCGCAGCTCCTGGTAGATGTCATTGTTCATGCGGTCCAGAGCGCGCTTCTCCTCCGAAGTGAACCGATCCTTGGCCGTGCGGTCGTCCGCCATATCCTTGGGCGTCGGGTGCTCCACAACCTCGCCCTCGGGGAAGTTGCCGTCGGGGAACAGCTTGGCAATGGGAATAGTCGGCGGATCAGTCTGTCCGCTCTTCTTTCCCTTATTGTTGCTCTTCTTCTTTGCCGGCTGAGCCGCCGCCGGTGCTGCCGGCTTGGCGTCGCCGTTTGTGGTCACCTCGTCATCGGCACCCTCGTCGCCTCCCTCGGCGGCCTTCTTGGCTGCGGCCTCTGTGGGTGGAAAAGTGGGTGAGTTGGTGGGTGGTGGGGTGTTTTCGGAGTAGGTCGTGCAACTGCAATTATCGCAGTGCGCCGCTCGCATGAGGTCACTCACCTTGGCGCAGTTTCTTGTTGTTCGGCTTTGGCTTCTTTTGTTTCTTCGCCTCCTCGCCGATCTCGGCAATGGCTGCATCCACGTTCAAGGCCTCGGTGGCAGACATCTCGCAGTGTGTGGCTGGTTGTTTAACCGATTAAATAAACGAAAATCAAGCGCGCACTTTTGCCAGGCAACGGCGATGCGGAGAAAGAACAAAAACACGAGGTGCCCGCCGACAGAACGAGGGTTGGACAATCGGAACCAAAGAGGTTCACTGAATGAATTATTAAGTTCTTAATTGCGCTCTCTCTTTCGGACCAAATATTTCGACTTTACATTTCTTTAAGTCTGACTGTCAGTTCGACATTGAAAATCCAGTTCCTAATACTGATAATTTAAAGATGATAATTTTAGTGATGTCAATTTTATTAAACAGTACAAGGCACCCCAAAAGTAGTAAAAAATAAAACAGGATGAAAAAACAAAAGGAGCAAAGGACATAAAAAATGACTTATCTTTTTCTAATCTTGTTTTTTAACGATTTATGGCAATACTTAATGTATTTTCAATAATTGCAACACTGGATAAATGATAGTCCACTTTTCCACACATGCATTTTATATAAGTGCATCATTCACCATTATGAATTAAATCTAAAAATTGACACATGTTCGGACATGGATTATATTTTAGATATATTTTTTCCGGAAGATCCAATTAAAATCAGGAGAAAGCTGGAAAAATGCCATTTGAGCGGTTAACCGATACTTACAGGTAAGAACTAGTTCATCCGAACTGAACCAAGACTGTGGGAATCTAAGTATCCAGCCCTAGTTTATTTGCAAACAATATAAAATATATATTTAAACCGAAATTCCTGTAACGATAAAGAAATATATTAGTAAAAAATTTTCCTTTTTGCTTCCGTTCTTCTAAATTTTGTGATTTTGTCCTTCTAAACTATTTATTTTCCCTGAAATGTAAAAGGTATTTCTTTACAACCGCGCTGCGGTCACACTGTCTGTATATTGTTTAAAAAATAACCATCCCAAATGGACGAAATCCTTTTTCCCACGCAGCAGAAGGGCAACTCCCTCAGCGACAGCGACGATGTGGACCTTAAGTTCTTTCACACAGGGTCTGGCGAGCGGAAAGACAGCGACACCTCGGATACACCCAATGATGCGGAGCGAGATGTCAAAGATGTGGACGACAGCAAGAACACTGACGGCGATGGCGATTCCGAGGAACCAGCACTCAAGAAGCTGAAGACCAAAAAGGAGCTGGAAGAGGAAGAACGCGAGAGAATGCAGTGAGTATAAGCCACTGAAAAAGCACCATTCTGAGTTCGCTAAAGGGACTTACCTTCTTTCCAATGCAGAGTTCTGGTGTCTAACTTCACGGAGGAGCAACTGGACCGCTATGAGATGTATCGACGCTCGGCCTTTCCCAAGGCCGCTGTCAAGCGACTGATGCAGACCATCACCGGCTGCTCCGTGTCCCAAAATGTTGTTATAGCCATGTCCGGCATAGCCAAAGTTTTCGTTGGCGAGGTGGTGGAGGAGGCCCTCGATGTAATGGAGGCTCAAGGGGAATCCGGTGCCTTGCAGCCCAAATTTATCCGTGAGGCTGTGCGCCGGCTAAGGACCAAGGATCGTATGCCCATTGGCCGCTATCAGCAGCCCTACTTCAGACTGAACTAAGGCAAAGAATGGGGAATTATAGTTTGTAAGACTCTTAGGCAATATAAATAAAAGTAATAATTATTTTTAACTAAAAGTTTTTTTTATTGGGAGCCTGGACCATGCTGTATATAGTTAGTATCTTTAGAATTATAAAGTAGAGAGATTATGAGATATATCGGTAGGATTGAAACCACAAAAACTAAGCATGAGCTAGATTTCTGCTTTAAAATATCGCAAGTTAGCATCAAATATTATAGAAGGTACAAATAAACCTTTCCAAAAAGAAGACAAAATTCAGCTTCTTAGTTATTTTATAAGGAAATTTATTTTCTTAAATGTTTGTGTCGACAGGTCGGTCCGTATGGCGTTAAACCTTTAACTACATCAATTTTATGTAGCATACATTTATCGTTCAATGTTATTTAATTAATCCAGTCATTAAGTAGATATTATGTAGTTACATCCCATATGTTGTACAAGTAGAATACGCATCCGTTTACAAAAAGCATCATTATTGAATGGGACCTCTAAGTGAATGTGTTCCGAAGTTACTCTAGTCGCCGGGCCTCGGCCTGCATGGTCTGGAGCACGATGTGGGGCACCAGGTGCGAGGAGGCGTAGTTCAACGGCACGGTGGCCAGCGGTGCCGAGCCGTCGGATGGGAAGTTTAGCTCCTGGGCCATGGGCATGTCCCGGTCGATTACGTCCTGTGCGATCAGTGTCTTGGTCTCCTCATACTCCATGCCCGCCTCGGGCTTGGCGCCCATCAACAGCTTGCCGCGCTGCACGCCCATGTACTGGGTGGCCTTGGCATTCAACGGCAGCTGACCGCAGGTGTCGGCGTGCACCTTGCGATGGGCCTGCAGGTTGGAGATGCAGGTGAAGCGCTTGCCGCAATTGTTGCACAGGAAACGCTTGATGCCCGTGTGCACGGTCATGTGGGTGAGCAAGCTCTCCCTGTACGGATACTCCTTGGGACAGAGATGACACTTGTACGGCTTGTAGTCGGTGTGCCGCGTCTTCAGATGCGACTTGTACTGGGCCTTCACCTTGAACGTCTTGCCGCACTTGTCGCACTGGTAGGGAGTGTCTGCTTTGTGCAGGAGCATGTGCGTCTTGAGAATTCTAAGGGAATAGGGGATCATTAGTGATTGGTACAAAGCAGAATAATGTAGAAAATCTTACCCAGCTGTGGACAAATGCTTGCCGCAAACGGTGCAGCCGTAGAGTGGAAGGCGGCCGCAGTCAGAACGCACATGGTCGGAGAGTGAGGTGCGTCCGGTGAACTTCTTGCCGCACTTGTCGCAGATAAGGTTGCGCTGCTGGCTGCGCGGCTCCTTCTTCGAGTGGAAATTGCGCTCGTGGTTCTTGAGGCTGTCGTGGCCGGTCATGTACTTGTCGCACTTCTCGCAGTAGAGCAGCTCCTTGTGCTGGGCCCGGGCGTGCTCCGTGGCCTGTTCCTTGGTGGCGAAGAACAGGTTGCAGTAGCACGGACACTTGAAGGTCAGTTTGCCGTCCTCGCCGTGCACCTTCATGTGGGTGACCAGGCGCTTCTCGACCAGATAGATCTTGCTGCAGATGTTGCACTTGAATACCTCTTCGTCTAGCTTGGCGTGGACGTCCACGTCCTTGAATATCTCCTTCATCTCCTGCTCGTTGAGTTTGTGGTCGTCGCGCAAATGCTTTTCGTAGGGCTTGCGAATGTGGTAGATTTTGACGCAATGCGGACACTTCCAGGACTTTTCCATCTTGTTGATCATCTTGAGGCGCTCCTTCAGCTCCTTCTTGCTGATCTTGGCCACGCGCTTCGGGGTTCCAGATGAATCCTCAGGCGAGGGCGACCGTGGTGCGTTGCGCTTGCGATACTTTCGCTTAATAACTGGTATCTTCTCCTTAGGCGGCCTGCCCCGCTTCCGCTTCACAATCTCTTCCTTGCGTGGACCCCTTAGGGATAGGACGTCCTCCTCGGCCACTTCTACTAGCGGCACGGCCGCAATCTCGTCTAGTATCCCGGCGCCCTGCTCCACCTTCAAGCTCTCGAAGGGCTTCAGGCCATCGCCCTCGTTGAGCAGCACATCCAGGAGCTTGTCCTTCTCGTTGCTGAAGATATCCGTACTCTCCGTCTTCACATACATGCTGGCGTCCTGGTACTCGAAATCCTCCTCGTCGAAGGCCTCCACCTTAACCATGGCCGGCGGTGGCAGCTTAAATCCGGAGGAATCCGCCTCGTCTTCACTGTTGTTCGGCTCGAAGTCGGGACACTCGTCGCCCGAGTCCGAGAACTGGCTCTCCTGCTTGAGCTTCGTCTTCAGCCGGCTGGCCAGGGGAATGTCATCGTCACTATCCTCCTCCTCCTCCGAGTCATCCGAGGTTGTCTCATCATCGGAGTCCCTCTTCCTGCCCTTCTTGCGGTATGCTTTCCGCTTCCCCTTTACCTCCGACTCGCCAGGCACATCGTACTCCGGCTGGCCGCAGGTCTCGGGACGACTGCGGCGGTGCTTGGTCAGACTGGCGAAACAGGAGAAGCGGGTGTAGCAGGAACTACACTCCACGGGTCGGGTCTCCTCCTGAACGGAACGAAAATGGGGTTTACAAAAGATCTTGTAAATATCTAGGCGATTCACTCACCTTCGGCGGCTTTTCCTCGCCACACTTGGTCCTGCAGTGGCGTCGATATGCCTCCTGGTACTTGTACTCCGCCCCGCACTTTTCGCAGACGAAGGGCTTGCGTTCTTGGCCAGCGGCTGCGCCGGTGGCTCCATGTTCATCCTTGGCGTGTTGGGTCAACTCCTCCTCGTGGCAGAATCGAGCGTCGCAGCTGCGGCACTCGAAGCCGCCCGGCGGCTGGTGCTTCTTGACGTGCTTCACATAGCCGGCCAATGAGACCAGCGCCTTGTTGCACACCGGGCAGTGGAGCTTGGGTATTCCGTCGGTGGTGATCTCCACCAGCAACTTGGTGGCTGCAGCAGCCGCCGCCGCACTGCTGCTGCTGCTGGGGGCCATCGAATCTGAGGCTGTGTGCGAGGGAAAGGTGAATGTAAACAAATGCAAATTCGATTTTCGGCTGGTTTGGGTTTGTATGCGTTAACCAGGGCTGGGGCACACGTTGAGCCCCGGCTTGGATTGGATGCACTTGTTCACAAAAATATTTAATTCAACTGATTAAAGCTTAAACTAATCAAAAACAATTAAATTAAATACTGTGAGAGTTTTCCTAAAGTTATTAGGTTACTTTTTGATTGATGTCAGTTTTGTTTGACTTAATTTGTATTTGTATTTAAATGTAAAAAAAACCCTATTAGAGGCTTTTAATATTTTACATATTTTCTATTTAGTTATGTACATTCATAATTTTTCCTGAAATAATAAAAACCAAAGATAATTCCTCATTTTTTCCCAATATTTATATTATCCTTAGTTCTCGCAATAACGATAAAATTACAAGTCATAACATATTAAACCTTTTAGCATCTACAGCTCTTCAGATACAAGTTGTATCTACAATAACTATCGGCTGCGAGAGCCCTTTGTTCTGGTTCCTCCCATCCGATACCTGCAGCTATGTATCTCTCCACAACAAACGATTAGCGACTTGGCTTTGCATCCCTGGTAGCATTGCGTTCGTGGAGTTGCGAACAGAAGATGGTTGGATTGAGGAGGAGGGGGCGGTGGTGGCAGGGGCAGGTAGCAGGACAGCGGCTTGGAAGTGCGCGCATCGTACCGAGAGTTCTCCTAGTGTCGCTGCATTTGGCTGTACCCCGGACTCGGTCCGGCCCCCCAACCCGCACCCACGCCAGTGCCCCTCGCCCGATAAAACGACACACACTACACACCTACTACATACACCTACCCATATCGGCTCGGTCGAGTGGCGCTTCCTTGGGTTCTCTGCTCTGCTCTCTCCGACTCTCCGATGCTCAGACACCGCTGGGGTCAGACAAATGTCTCGCTAATGATGGCTTCGCCTGATTTTGGGTGCTGGATTCCACTCTGCGTTGCGCCGATTGCAGCTCGCTGCATTTTCACCCACACTTATTCGGTTATTATTGTTTGTTGTGGTCGGTTGAGCACTGCGAAAAATATTAACAACTCTTAAGTACACTTTAAAAAACTAAAAAACGTCAATGCGCTGCTGGCGAGTAAATTATTTTTCTTTGTGCAGCTCGAGGGTGGCAACGCAGCCCTGGTCGCAGCGTTCATCTTGACCGCGGAACTAGTTCGTGAGCATCGTTCCAAAGATGGCGTTTTTTCTCTCACTGCACAGCGAGAGAGAGCGCTGGCCAGGGTTGCATTGGGCAATAGTTGGCGCGTGAATTTGAAATGGAGTTTAAATATTATTTTTTAAATGCTTAAATAAATAATTGTACTTTTACCCTAACAAACTTATATGTAAAACAAGAAAAAAAAAACAAGGAAAGCTTTGACGGGGACGAAAAATTTTCAGCGTCAGCTAGAACTTGTTGGGAATTATAGTGCAACGCAGAGTTAAGTGTGCGCATACTGCATAGCGCTCTTGCCTTGAAGAGAAGAGAGGAAGAAGAGAGGGGAAGTGGTGAGAGGGTGTGCTTACCACCTGCCAACAGCTAGAACTCGTTTGAAATTATAAAGCAACGAAAGCAGTAAGTGCGTTAAAACTGCAGAGCTTCTTTTCTAAGATTCAGCTCATAATACAACTAAGTTTATACAGAATTCTCATCATTTTTGCTGGGGCGATACATTTTCAGGAATAAACACAGGAGAGCACTTCTATTTTTTGGTAAATTTATTTATGTATTAAAGGACTTAACCCTTTGTATTTATTACAATTGCTACATATAATAAAAAGTTTTAAATATTCCGGCTTAAAAGTAGCAATTCAATTTAAAATCTTAATCTGGGATTTCATCTTACTTAGCCTGACTTTGGCTCTGCGCTTTTCTGACCTTTGCCATGATGTGCACCCCAATCTTTATCCTCATCCCCCATCCCCAATCCCCAATTGCCCCATCTAAGCCCTCGAAGGCCACAGAGTACTCTATTTTGATTTGGGGGCGATTACATTCAGGAAATTTACACTCATGCAGTTTATTGGGCTCGAAGCTGATTACAATTCTGTGCCGGCAATTTAGAGCTACCAACCCATGACACACAACACACGACCTGCCGAAAGTGACGTCAATGTCGGTGTTAAGGCCCGTTCGGAGGTGTTGGTGCCGGGTGTGGGAGGGTGAAGGGCTGGCCGGAATACCAGGGAAACGTTGTTTATTTGCATACATGTATGAGCAAACAAATGTGCAGAAGGTCAGTGTTGAAAGGAGATGCACACTTTGATTGAACATTGATAGTTATGGTGTGAAAAATTTATTTATAGCCGGGCTACTCATGAAAACTGAGGGTTCCGGACAATATCCGGAAGATAATGGCATTGCATACTTTTTGGCTGCCTTTTAATGGAAATTAAATCAAGGTATTTAAGAACTTCTACACTCTTAAAAGAGATTTCAGTTGTCAGCCTAAAAGTATGCCTTTAAATTTGTGTACTAAGTATCAAAAATTCCATGGTCGGGGTATGTTACGTTCTTTCAGATTTAAAAACTGAAACCGAAAGGCTAAAGTTTAGGCAAAAATCGTTTGTTCCAGTAAAATCAACAAAACTTACACCCAACAACTTAATCAATCTGGACGACTAGAGTTCCCAACTTTGGTTCAAGTCATGCAAGGATTTCAGCCTCGTGTCCTGGCCAAACCCGCCCCGTTTATTGTGTTTGTTTATTATGCAAATTTGCATTAATTTGTTGTAAGCGAAACACGTGAGGTGGCTATATGCAGCTACTGTTGTTGCAGCTGCAACTGTTGCTGGCTGGCTGGGTTTTTTTGGGCTTTCAAATTGCTTTCGAGCGCAAATCGTTGGCAAGTTTCATTAAAAATTCATATATACACACAAACTGTGGGGGAGTCCCCTTCCCGACTATGGCTGGGGCTTGTCCTCCTCCGCTGAGATTACCGAACAAGGACATTTCGGAATCTTTTGTTTTATAAATAGCCTCCTTCGATAGACAATTAAAAATGTAACATTGCCTTCGGCATGTGGACGGGTCTATCAATAGACGTCAGCATATACCCCTTAAAGCTGGCCTAATACCTCGGCCACCGCATGTCAGGTGGGTGGGATTTTTCTAGGCCCGAGACCTTTTTTTTTTTTTCTTTTTTTGTCTTATAAGTTAGCCTTAAGAAAAGTTTTGCATCTGTCCCGGCCTCCTAAGCACTTTGTGCAAATTGTCAACGCTGCTGCCGCGTCCTTCTACGCACACACAACGGCGGCAACATCAGCGGCAGCAGCAACAGCCTCGCCGCCAACAAAAACAACAACAGCCACGAGAATGTGGCAACAAAGGCTTCAGGTTATTGCATGCATTTTAATTAGTAGACAAGCCAAGTGGGCTGCCACGGCATAAACATACATACGGACACACACATGAACTATAAACAGGGGGCTCGAGAAGATGCAGCATTGCCCCAGCATGGGTGAGACGATGAGTTTTGGTCTCAAGTTTCACCTAACAAAACTATCAAAGGATTCTTCCGAAATAAACAATATCAAGTCTAAGGAAAAACTGAGCTAACTGCGACATTTTGAATTCCAAATTAGAAATGAGAGATGCACAGGACTCAAATGGATTCCAATGAAATTAGATTGGCAAGGATTTTCCAAGGAAAACTTGATGGAAAACGGAAACGTGCACAATTAGTAAGAAATAGATGGGGGACAGCATCTCCAATGTCAATTTAAAAGTGAGTGAAAATGTGTTTATCCGGACAACAAATAAAGCACAATCTTATAAAGAATCAAATTAAGAAAAACGAGGCTTAAGAAGGGGTTAATATATTATATAAACGGCGGCACCAAAAAGAAATAAAACGTGAGCACTAAAAGGAATCCCCATCTTATCAAGCCCCCAATGATATATGGTTCTGGCTGTCAAATTATGAAAGAAAACGAACTATTCAAGCGACGGAAACGGGGTACGAGATGAAAGAATAAGTATCGAACTGGGGACTAGATGGCGTAGATAAAAGGGACATGTGCATAAACAAATCTCGACTCATCAGCGCCACAAACAAGGCGAGTGATATATGGATCCGGGAAGACCTTTGTCAATTTATACAAGCCGGCGATGCTGGTGGATTCGCACTGAGTCGGGGCCCATATCTCAGAGCCCTTTCCTTTCCGCAGCTGTAAGTGCGGACTTCGGCTGCGGGCTAACTTCCAATCTATCATCCTGCCCTCGCTGAAGGTCCAGCACCACCCGCACTGAAAACACCACCCACTACCGCCCAGCGCCCAACGCCCACTGGGGCGCCATTCCCTCCGCCGCCGCTGTCACGTTCTCCGCTAGTTTCTTGTATTTATTTTTAAATTGTCTCTCACACACACACATGTCCTGCACTCACATCCTCCACACACGGAGGACAACAAATCGTGCCTGTATTGGTTCGCCGAGCGTCCTTCTGCCCTTCGAACTGTCGCCGTTGCCGCCGCTGTGTGAGTTTGTCTACATAAACGCGAAAAAAGCAAATATCAGCGAGCAAAGTACCCAGCTGGAACACTGGGACTAAAAGTTACCTGCTGTTCAGATTTATTTGTTTATTTGGCTTGGAATGTATGTATGAGGAGCTTGAAAGTTGTTGATTTTTATTAAATAAAAGGAAAAATGATAAAGTTGAAATGAGAAAGAGATAAGATTTTCTTACGTCAGAAATTATATTATATTTTGTGTGTGGATTTTGGGCAGTTTATGTTAGCTTTTAAATGCTTTTTAAGTAAGAAAGTCAGGGTAAACAAGTGAGAAAGCTACAGTCGATTGTGACCGACTGTGAGATACCCGGTACCCAAAGTGCGTGAAATTAAATAGCACACAGACATGGAAAAAACAAAATGTTGACAAATAAAGACAAATGTTGCCAAAAACATGTTGAGCAAAGTTTAAAAGAGACAAATTCATCACGAATTAATACTGCGCCCGAAAGCACGCAACACTTTTTTCGCTACTGCCGTTGTGGCTCAAGAGGAGAAGAAACTATTGTTTAATAACTTCCATGTTTATCATCCGATTTTACTCAAATTTTCAGAAAACGCTCGCAAATGCCTACTTATTTATTTTATCTATTTACTTTGGGCCAAAAATTACGACTATTGCATATATAAAGTTTTTTACGAAATTCGGGGGCGGAAGTGGGCGTGGCCAAATTTTAAAACAAACTTGATCTGCGTGCAACAGATTCCAATGTTGTAATCAAATTTGGTAACTCTAGCTCTTATAGTCTCTGAGATCTGTTGTCTCACACGGACAGACAGACGGACAGACGGACATGGCTAAATCAACTCGGCTGGTGATGCTGATCAAGAATATATATACTTTATGGGGTCGGAGACGCCTCCTTCTGCCTGTTACATACATTCTCTACATTCTCGGTTGGCACTAACTTATAATACCCTTGTACCCTATGGGTACCGGGTATAAAAAGATTAATAAAAGTAAGAAAGTCAAGGTGCTTTACTCTGAACTCTCTTACTCTTTGAGGATTAAATTTAAGCAGAAATATTGATTGTTGATTGAAATTTACCCCGAAGAGTGAACACGACTTTCCACAGAACTCCAACTCGACCTATTTTTTTTGGAAATTTGGGATCGCTACTCATCAGGCCCCGACAAAATAATTTGGTCCTATGAGCCGGATGATTTAGCATGAACAGCAACTTTAATATTTCACAACTCCCATATTTGATATCCGAATTAACTTAATAAAAATATATTATTTAAAAAATGTCCCTCTCTAAATAAAATGTGTAAATTTCCATTGATCTCAAACAACCAAACAAACAAATACAACCCACAAGAACAACGGACTTTAAAGGGTATAAAAACACAAGAAAATCTGTGTAAGCTCGCATCTGTCAGGCAACCGAGAGCCCGCACGCGTCCGCCATGTGTGCGTGAGTGAGCGAGCGAGTGTGTGTGAGTGGCGGTGTATATGTGTGCGTGTTTGTATGTAAATGTCCTTGAGTGCTTGACGGATGACATTCATAAACGTCTCTTCAATTACCTCCACGCGCCAACGCCAGCTACGATGCCTCCTCATTCCTGGTCCTACTCCCTCACCCCACATCCCTCGTATGGGAGCCGCTCCGCAGGAATTAGTTCCCTCAACGCCCCTCCTCGGACCACCCTCCATTTACCGCGAGAGTTGTGAAAAGTCAGTCAGCCAAAAATTACTTTTCCGGTCTCTAGTTTTCTTATTTCAGCGCTTTCTTCTACTCTGGGAATTTCCCTTACATTGTGTCGTTGCAGAATGTGTAGTAAACTAGCGTTGCAATTGAGAAAATGTCACGGAGATTAAAAAAATAAGCAATTTATTACGTTTTCCTTGAAAGGATTTTCTTGGGAAAATGTCGATGAAGGATGGGGTAAGGGTTGGCTAATAATACTTAAGATGGGAAAAATCCTAACTACTTAGTGTTCTTAGATTAATTCCGAAGAATCTATTTAATAACCCTAGGGATTTTAGCTGTAAAATTAAAGTTTTCTTTAGTAAGAAATTTCCGTCAGTTCCTAAAAATCTCATCTTTCCATGCTTCATAAGATCTTCATCCATAAAGTAATAAATGGATTCATAGGAAGTAGATGTTGAGTTTCATCTTTTTTAAACCTATTTCTCTGGAAACACTCATTTGGATTTTGAGTTTTCGATTTCACAGAACTTATTTCATATCAGAGGAAAACTAATAATTAATTCCATGGAAAAGCTGATTAAAATTCAAGCTGGAGCTCAAACTAGAAATCACTTTTGTTTCGGTTTAAAAACAAACAATATTTTTGAATATTCTTGAATCCTGCTAAGTCCTTTGACTTGCAATTATAACGAACTTGGAAGAAACCTTAAAAACAAATACCTTTTCAATGCCAAAACCAACTATTATCACCTGTCTAAAAAATATTAAATACCAGAAATCGTTTAAAACCGAATTGAAAACTGTTTTATCATTTCCCGAAAAACACTCTATTTTCAGGCAGGCTCCTCCTTGATTTCGGGGAAGGCCTGCCATGGCAATCGTTCAGTCTCGACCCGGACTCTCTCTGAGCGAAACCAATAACGTTTTCAATCTAATGGCTTTCCCATAAAGGCCTCCTAATTCGTTCTGAAAACCTGATCTTGATTCATGGTCTGGCATTGATTTTCTCTCAGCAAACGGGGGGCGGGAGTGGGCGGTGCCACGAAAACAGTTGCGGCACTCGTCGTTGTCGTCGTGTGAGTGTGTGTGTTTGTGTGCATTGGTATTTGGCGAGTGTGTGTGCGTTAGTGTGTCTGTGTGTTTGTTTCGGTTTCCTTCACTTACACTTGTCCTTACAAATTTGTCCTTTTCTCAAATGTGAAAAGACGCATAATGTCCTTTTTACTCGACCCTCTCTTCCGCCCTGCCTCTGTTCTCCTTGCCTCTCGCATCCCTCCTCTTTCGGTGCCCCTTAGCCTTGCTTTTCCTTTCGTTTTGCTCTGTTCCCTCCGTTCCTTCGTCTTTCGTCTTTCCACTGTTCGTTGCCTTTTGTTGCCACCGCTGTTACTTTTATACCCTTTACGCAGGATAATGTTGTTGAGGGGAGGTGTTTGTCATGGAGATTTTTTGGATTTTTAATGTAATAAAATCCTTTATCCTGGAGTCCTTAATTTTCTAAAATAGATTAATTTTAGCAAGGAATTTTCTGAACAGAAATATTTTGCTTAAAAGAACAAATAGGATAAAAATAATATATAATTTATGTAGGTTACTGAGATTGTAGATCCATAGATCTTTGGTTCAGATTCGGCTCGCAGGACCAAATGTTTTCGTCGCGGCCTGATGCGTAGCGATCCCGAAATATGAATGAAAATACAAATAATAAATAAATCATGTTTAACATTTTTAAATATTTCTCTCACTTATCCCTAATCATTAAAGAGTCCTTCAAAAAAGTCTTCCTGCCTCCAATAAGCGATCGATGCTAATATGAATAACTTTCATCATTTCAAAGATAATTAAATGAATTCTGGAAAATGGCCTTTTAATAAAATTATCCATCTAATATTGACAATGTGTGTTAACATTGTCACAGATACATATACTCGTAGGCAGGACCCCCGCAAGGGTATCCTAAGCTCTGGTCCAGGCCAGAGCCTAGCCCGCTTTACTTGTTATATTTTTCTTTTTGTTGACGACATTTTGCCTCGTCGTCGTCGACGTCGTCTGTCGTTTATTTGGTGTGTGTTTTTCCTTAGTTTATATATTTTTTTTGTACGCTTTTCCCCAGTTTTTGTTTTGTCCTTTCTGTGTCTCTGCTGACGTTGGCTACTGCTGCTGCTGCTGGTCCTGTTCCTGCTGCTGCTCCTGCTGATTCTGCTGCTGGCGTTTGCCGCCCACATTTGCTACTTGTAAATTATTTGCATTAGTAGCCACTTGTGCTTTGCTTCTGTGTGTGTGTGTGTGAGCCTCGGGTCGAGGAAAATTCCCACACCCCCCATGGCCAGTTTCCCTCCGGCTTTTCCTGGGCCTCTGGCCGATGCGAATTCCGCTTCGTTTTTCGGGGGACGAATCCGCCACTCGAAATGGAACTTGACCCACTGTGCGTGGCTCACTGTGCGTGTTTGTTTAGACGTACACACACTCGTATAAATACACATGTTTATATGTTTGCACATTGAAATTTCCATTTTTCTTTTTCCCCCATCCCTTCCCTGGCTTTTCTTTTTTTCCTTTTCTTTTTGTTCGTGCTGGCTTGGCCTGCACTTAAATTAACTGATTGCAACATTCTATACAGCTTTTTATGGCCTGATAGGGGGGGGAGTAGTGAGAGGGGCTTCCCCCGTCTTTTTGCATAGTTTTTGCGAATCCCCAAAGGGGTTCTAGGGAGGGAAGAAGAATAAGAAAAAGGCTGGCCACATGGGAGTTCTCTCTTTTAAGTGGCCAGTAAATGCGGTTGGCCAAGAACAGTGAAGACCCAGACCTCAGAGGCGAGAAGATAAATATTTTCTCAAGAGGAAAATCAAGGCAGTAAAGCCCATAAATAATGATTGACCTTTGAAAAATATTTTTGGGATAGAAAAAGTACAATTAAGACTTAAAATAATATATGTACGATATAAACATTGATTAAATCTTTTAAAAATACAAAAAATCTGCTAATATATTCCCCTTAGCGAGCTGCCACTGTCCATCCATCTCTCTCTTTTATATCCTGCCATCTCTCTTTGGGCCTTCGCCTCCTGAACGTGCCAAACATGCTATGCAGCATTGCGTGCTCACAACGTGGCGTATGCGCAATATTTACTTCCTCCTCGCCACATGAAGGCACAAATGCATGAAACAAGACAACGGCAATAACAACAACCGACGAAGAAGTGGGATAATGGCCGCAGTGAGTTTGGGGAATTGTTTGTTTCATTTAAAAGACAGCGATTGCGCTTATATCTTCTTACTTCCCTCAAGCCCCACGTCGCCGAGTGCTAATTGCGTATACGACATGTGTGATCCGCACTTGATAAGCCGGGAAATGATTAACCGGAATGGCCCGCCGCCGCCATGCCGGATGAGCGTTTGTCTTACTCGGCTAATATTTGCGGAAGCGATTGTCAGCGGCAAATTGATGGCATACTTTAAGACGGGAATCTTTCTTCGCTTAGAGAGTGGCGTAAGCCAGCCGGGATTGTGTGGAATGTTCCCTTAATAGAGGCAATCGATGAATAAATATAAAAATAAAAGCATCCTTTGCCTGGCTGGCAGAACAATTTACATAATCACTGAGCATTCGCCCAAATATAGCGACCAAATGGCAACCGGAAATAGGAAGCCCAGCGAAGCAGAATGCCCGGCCTGGCCCGGCTCTGTATTATATGGACTGTGCGGACGCCGCGGCGTCCTTCGCCTCGCAGCGATTTATCAAAGTTCATTGAAATGGTTTGCCCGTCCTTGAGCGCGGGGGGAGGGTATTTTTCGTCCTTGCTACTCTCTCTCTCTCGTGATGAAGACGTCATTCATTAAAATTTTCGCCCGTTATAAGTTCGGGCATTAAGCATTAAGCAGCAGCAGCAGCACTCGCAGCAGCAGCAGCATTGAGATGTCAAGCGAATTACAGGGCCCGAAACAAATGCCATAAAAGCCATTCACAGTGTGCAAAACTTTTCTCTCTGCTTTTGCTTTTTTCGTTTGCCAATTTGATTTATTGCCGGGCCCAGAGAGATGTAATCGTGAAATGGCAAATGCTTCTGCTGTGTGCGGGGTGTAATTTTTCCCGACTGTCATGAGCTCCCAGGCTCCCGAAAGAGCGATTTGTATTTTGTGGACTCGTGTCACGGTCTCACCTCTCTCCCACGCACAGATGAAAAGTCAATGCGTGGCGGTATTTGATTAATACTCATATTATATGCTTTATTAAGCCTTCTCCCCCGGAAAACAGATGCCTCTCCTCCCGCCTTCTTTTGTTGCCAAAGTTATAACTCTTTTGTTGCCTGAACTTGACTTTAACCATTTGTTTTTGGTCTCCTCCTCCGCAGCTTTATCTTCATCCGGGAGCGGGCTGTCAGGTCCAGAGATCTGCGGATGGATGGCCCAATTCGCTGAAGCTGATAATGATAATGGGCCATGCCAGGAATTATTTAGAGGCCCGACTTGAGATTGCACATACAGCTGGTAGCTGGTACGGGGCGAGCCCCTCGCTGATACGAGCTTACTAATATCAACCAGTCTGGCGTTCGTCTGTCTGGTAGATAAACAAACAGGTACAAAGTCCACTCCGCCAGACAGACGAAACAAGAAAAAATAATAGAAATCAAAACTGGAAGGTTTACTTTGGCAGCGTCGAAGTGGCAATACCCTTGGGGGTGAATTTTGTGATTTAAAGTTAAAGAAGAAAATATTTAAACTAAATCTATTACTTGTAGAAAATTTAGCGTTTTAAATTAAAATTTTTTAGTAAACGTTAAATATAGTAATTTCTTGAAAGCTTATACTTTTCCCCATGGGGATATAAGGAGGTTATGACTAGAAAAATATCTTACCAAGTCATCGGAAATTAATAGATTTTTTTGTACTTTTTCCTTCGTTAAAAATATCAAAACAAATAAAATTGTCATGATAATGATACTATTATTTATATACCTTATTAATTTATTTTTATTTTTATTTTATTTATTTTTTATTTATTTAATTTTATTTGTGAAACTTTGAGGCCTTGGTTTATAGTTATGTATATCTGAGGAGCTCGAATATTAATAGATTTATTAGTTTATCTTCCTTTGCTAAAAATGCCTCAACAGCTAATATCTATAATGATATTGATACAAAAATTTATTTACATACCATATTAATATTTAACATTGATTTTATCTGTGAAATTGGGAGATCTTCATTCTAAGTTATTTTTATGAAGAGAGAGAGCTTTAGCCTTGGAATTATATTATTTATCTATTGAATTCCTCTTAATATTCAATTAATATTTTGCTACCTTATAGGTCAAAAATAATCTTATTAATTTTTTCAATAATACAAAATTATTAATATACTCCATACCTTTAACTCTTAGATTTAAAAATGCGTCACAAGTCGACTATCATTTTGGCGATTATGATCGCTGGGCTGAGGCTGATGCAATCTGATAAATATCGGC
The DNA here is from genome assembly GCA_008042615.1 of Drosophila auraria. Classification (NCBI taxonomy): domain Eukaryota; kingdom Metazoa; phylum Arthropoda; class Insecta; order Diptera; family Drosophilidae; genus Drosophila; species Drosophila auraria. Next base: position 51,428 of record VNJW01010156.1, read on the forward strand.
AAATAATGCCAAAGAACTATGGACTGTGGTCACCAAGAACTGGCACGAGTCTACGAGAGTTACGAACCCTGATTGGGAAGGAGAGCTTTGGGAGCGTTCTCTTGTCTAATCGGAGCTGCAAGTGTGGACCAATCCGGAGCAAGCTCACCCCGGGCCAGACCTGGCTATAAAAGCCAGCGGCGCAAGTGATTTCTCCATCTGTTCCGTCGGCTGAACCAGTGTCTCACTGTCTCTCGATCTGTCCACATCCCAAACCGGTTTTGTCCCCCCAAAAAAGATGTGGTTCGCTGTGCTAATTCTGCTGGCCCTGCCGCTGGTCGCGCTGGTGTACTTTGAACTGAAGGCGTCTCGTCACCGCCAAAAGTTCAAGGAGTTCAATGGGCCCACTCCAGTGGCGGTGCTCGGGAATGCCAATCGCATTGGCAAGACTCCGGCAGGTCAGTTCCCAAAAAAACCCACCAGCTGAGAGGGGGCTCGTCCCGCAGTCTAGACGAGGCCTCCGATAATGGTTATCAGTCGGCGTCGGCCAAAGATCGCAGTAATCGGTGTATAATCTCACTTTGCTTGTTTTGGTTCCGCAGAAATTCTTAACACGTTCTTCGATTGGTGGTACGACTATGGTCGGGATAACTTTGTCTTCTGGACTGGCTACAGGCCCCACTTAGTGGTGACCAATCCCAAGCAGTTGGAGGTGGGTCTTCAAACCATTAGGCATACTTTGTCTGAACAGACCAAAGGTCATCTTGAACATAATTTCTTCCTATTCCCCATCCCAGGTCATCTTCAGTAGCCAGCAGCTCATCCAGAAGTCCACCATCTACACCCTGCTGCATCCCTGGCTGGGCGAGGGTCTGCTGACGAGCCATGGCAGCAAGTGGCACAAGCACCGCAAGATGATCACGCCCTCGTTTCACTTCAACATCCTGCAGGACTTCCACGAGGTGATGAACGAGAACTCCACCAAGTTCATGGCTCAGCTGAGGAAGGCGGCGGCCGGGGACAGTATCATAGACTTCCAGGAGCACGCCAACTACCTAACCCTGGATGTGATCTGCGACACGGCAATGGGTGTGCCCATTAATGCTATGGAAGAGCGTGACTCCTCCATCGTCCAGGCCTTCAGAGAGTGAGTTCTTCTCTTCCTACTATAGAAGATATTCCTGGCTAATATTTCCAACTTCCAGCATGTGCTACACCATCAATATGCGGGCCTTCCATCCGTTCAAGCGGTCCGAGCGGCTCTTTAGCCTGTACCCAGAATTTGCGGCCTTCCAGCGAACCCTGAAGACGCTGCAGGACTTCACCTATGACATCATTGAGAAGCGCGTGGACTCGCTGCGCAAGGAAGGACCCAAAAAGGAGCGGGATCCGGGCGCGCCAAGGAAGAAGATGGCCTTCCTGGACACACTGCTGTCCTCTACCATCGACGGTCGGCCGCTGAATCGCCAGGAGATCTACGAGGAGGTGTCCACCTTCATGTTCGAAGGCCACGACACGACCACCTCGGGTGTGTCCTTTTCTGGCTATCTGCTCTCCAGACATCCCGATGTTCAGGTAATGTAATTAACTTACTTTAATTTAATGTAAATTAATTTAATATATTTTTTGCAGCAAAAACTTTACGAGGAACAGTGCGAGGTTATGGGCAATGATATGAACCGGGATGCCAGTTTCCAGGAAATTGCCCAGATGAAGTATCTGGATCTGTTTCTTAAGGAGGCGCAGCGTGTCTATCCCAGTGTGCCATTCATAGGCCGCTATTGCGAGAAGGACTACGATATCAGTAAGGAGATGACAAGAGAAAGGCATTGGTTTCACAAATACAGAATAATTCCCATCTTGTAGATGGCACCATCGTGCCCAAGGGAACCACTATCAACCTGGCCCTCGTCCTGCTGGGCTACAATGATCGCGTCTTCAGGGATCCCCATCACTTCCGCCCGGAGCGATTCGAGACGGAGAAACCAGGTCCCTTCGAGTATGTGCCTTTTAGTGCTGGCCCCCGGAGCTGCATTGGCCAGAAGTTTGCTCTGTTGGAGCTGAAGACCGTGATCTCGAAGCTGGTGCGATCCTTCGAGGTGCTACCCGCAGTCGATGAGCTTCTCTCCCGGGATGGTCGGATCAACACCTATCTGGGGCTCTCACCCGGAGAGAAGTTGAAGCGGGAAGCCGGCCGTCACAAGTACGATTCCATTCTGTCGGCAGTCCTAACCCTCAAGTCGGACAATGGCCTGCATCTTCGCCTCAGGGAGCGACAGCTCTAATCTAGTCACTTTAAACTTAAGATTAATATTAGGTACTAAGAAATGCTCTTTTTCTGTAAATAAAAAACCTAAATTAAATACCAATAATATCAAAGATAAATGGGTTGATTCCTACTTATTTCAATCAATCAATACAACTACTAATTACTGGTTTACTGACTATCACTCCCTACTCGGAGGTACTGTCCGGCAGTCGGCGAAAAGCTGAAATAAAAGAACGCTCAAGGACAGTCTTATTTCGAAATTAAAATATATACATATATTAAGCTTAGCCTGAAGATTGCATAAGCTTGTATAATTGTATTATTAATAGCTTTATGTTATTTTCTAAACTTTTACTTTCAAAGTAGCTTATTTATTTAAAGTCCGTCTTTACTTTTAGGTGCTACATGTCCCTCTTTTAATTAAATGTACAAAGACAGTTAGCAAATAAAAACATAATTAACACCATTTTCGATCAACATGATTTCTCATATATGTATGTTTCTATGGTCATAACCAAAGGAGTTAACCCTAAATCAATTAAACAACCCAAGAGAAAAACAAAAACAATTAGAACGTTGCAAACCCGTTTAATTGGTATTTATTTCATTCGAAAACCTATTATTTTTTACCTCCCACCTGGTAGGACCAGGCAGCGCCAAAGGAGCAGACCACGAATAGAAGAGCGCTCGAGTTTAGTTTCATTTTGCTTTTGCTTTTTGCTTTTTGCTCCCTCTAAAGCTGGCTTATATAGCAAATCCTAAGTGGAGTCGGATGGTGGTACGGAAGAAGTGAATAATTTAATTATTAATGCCTTAATTCGCGTGGAATTGTAAATTATAAATTCCTAATTTGTTGTGCTTTATCTTAAACCATGACTTAAGTGCATAGTTGTGGATTTAAACATAGAAATATATAAACTCTAGTTGGTAGATGAAACTATATTTCTAGATTCTAGATTTACTATGTATCTTTTTGGATTTATTTAGCTTATTTTTTTGATTTATTATTTTCCAAGAAGGTCGAAAAAACTCTCAACAAGAATTTTATTTCTCGCTCAAGGACAGTTTTATTTTGAAACTAAGTTAACCTTAACCTGAAGATTGCATAAGCTTGTATAATTGTATTATTAATGCTTTGATTGTTATGGAAATAATATATTTTTAGTTAAATATAAACGAAGCTAAATGGATGTATATTTAACGAAGGTCATATGAAAACAAGGGGTGTTAATCATATTTATTAGCTATTTTACAATGTTTTTTGGTGAAAATATTCAGACAAAATGTGAACACATCGGGAAGATAGACCTGAGAGTTATTTGACAATAAATTCGCAACCTTCTGAATCCATCTCGCTTACTTTCTGACAGGTTAGTTGAGTTTCGAACCGTAATTAATTAATTATTATTTTATTTAATTTATTAATAATTTAGATGGTATTTTCCAAACTTGTATTTTCAAAGTCAAATAAACGAATTTTTATATATTTTTTTTACTCAAAGTCGCCTTTGAGGGCGATTGGGTTGGGCGTACCAATGAACTCCTTCTTTTCAATAGAATGTACAAAGCTTTGGATACCGGATATCAATAACTTCAAATCAAGACAATCAACTAGCAAATAAAAGCACAATTAACACCATTATTGTTCCTTGCCCGAATCAACATGACTTCTCATACAAGGTATGGTTATAACCGAAGGGGTTAACCCTAAATCAATTAAACCACAACCCAAGAAAAATAAAACAATTAGAACCCGTTTAATTGGTATTTATTTCATTCCAAAAAACCATTGCACTCCAATTATTTTTTTTTACTGGGAGCCCGCCGACGGGAGGTACGTATTGGGACCAATTAGGGCCAGGTAAGGTTTGCACCTTAAGTGGAAGATCGCCCGAGCTTAGTTTCATTTTGCTATTGAGTTTGCTTCTCTCCCTCTGAAGCTGGGTTATATAGCATATCCCAAGTGGAGTTAGGAAATGGAATATAATAAAAGTGTAATTTATTTATAAAGACTTTAACAAGCGTGGACTTGTGAATTATAAATTCCTGATTTGCTGTGCTTTATGCATGGAGATAAAGCCTCGATTTCAATATATAAATAACATAGGTTTAGTTAGAAAATGAAACCATATTTCTCCATTCTACAGTTTCTATGTATCATTTGGGATTTATTTAGTTTACTTTTTAATTTAATTATAATTATTTCCTCTTGAAAAGATTGTTCCCAAATGTATTTATCTCGACTTTGCTGAAATGTTCCTGTGGTGGCATCAAGGTCTTAAGGCATTTCCACTTTAATACATTCTTAAGCCGAGATCCTTGTTAGTTGGATTTTAAATTCCGAATTTTCGACTATTCGGTTCGCTCTCTCTCTCTTGTCGCCATAAATATTTGATGTGACGGCAAACTTGGCGGCTATCAGTGGAGCGTGGGGATGGGTTAGCTCTTGATGGGTTGGGATCGGGATTGGGATTGGGATTGGGTTTCGCTTCGTTTTGTTTCGTTTCAGCGGACTCCAGCCGGAGGGCAGGATGTGGATTTTGGGGGTGAGGACTTGGCATTGTTGTGCGTAGAAGTATCCGAGGTATGCGGCGTACCGAAACCGGGCATAATCAAAATACAATTGTGCGTGTGTATCTGTGCACAAACGTTTATTTCTTTCTTTGCTTCGTTTCGTCCTTTCGTTCAGAGAGAGAGGGGCAGAGGGTTGGCGGTGGACACCTGGAGCGCCGAACAGCTGCGCGCTCTCTCTCTCTATTCCAAGTTCCAAGTTCTCCTCCTCATCCTGGCGCCATAAGTATGCTATAAACTGGAAGCCGGAGAGAGCCTGCTCTTCCTGCGGGGCTAATGCAAATATGTGTGCCAGCGGAAGTCATCGTAAATTAATTAATTATAAATCGAAGCGATGCCTAGAGATAGCAGCCAGCAGCTGAAATCGAAACTGAGCCCAAGAGCGAACTCGAGCCCGATCCTGGCCAGCTCAGTCCCCCAAACCTAGTAAGTATTTCCCCTACCTCCCAATGGAAGCTCGGCTCGGCTCGGCAGTCGTCGGCTTTCCCTACCGACTCATGGCCCAAGGATTCGCGGCCATGTCTGGCAGGGACCCAAAACGTTTTCGGGCGCTGTGCTGACAACATCCTCGCAGGACCAACCAGCGGATGGTGCGTCCACGAGCCTACTGCTCGCTGTATGTGTGTGCAGGAACTTGTAACCGTGTGTGCGCCGTGTGTGTGTACCAGTGTGTGTGCCTGTGAGGTGTTGGAAAATTTATTGCAGTTTGAAATCCAAAAGGAAAGCAGGCTCAGGCCGTATCAAAGGTCTCAGCTCGAGTCCTGAAGCAGCTCCTAGCGCCTGCTGGAAGGCTGCAGCAAACCAAAAAAAGAAAGAAGGGCCACATTCAAAGCCAATTTTTATATAATCAAGCAATAAAAAGCCACAGGGAGAGCGGGCGGGCGGCAAAGCGTTTTTCGGGGATCTCTGTGTGTGTGTGTGTTGGTGTGAGTGCAGAAAACATTAACGGCAGCCCCCGTTCGTGTCTGTGTGTAGTAAGGCTTGTCGGGTGTCTGTGTGTGCCAGTGCGGCCCTCTCGTGCTTGAGGCCTTTTTCATAAAGAGGTCAAAACGTTGCTTTCGCCTGGTGTGTGTGCTGAGTGTGTGTGCGGCCTGGTGTGTGCGCGCAGAGTTTCCACATTCTTTCTGGCTGCCTTTGCCTTTTTTTCGGCGCTGGTCAACCCAAAGCCAAGTCGAGAAGCAACTTTCTGCAGTCAGACTTTCGGCTGTCACGAGTTCGACCCCGTTCTTAAAGCGGCCCCGCCCCTTTAAAGTTGCCCCATGATATAACAATTAGCCCAGGAGCCCCAGAGCCCCCTTCCCCTCACAGCTCTAGCTCCTGTCCCTGTTTTCTACATTTAGCTCGAAATTCGCGCGTAATGGCATTTTGGTGGGCATCTTCCGCAGCATACTTTCGGGTGCCAAGCTGCCTTTCCCCTCACTTTTTGGCACAAATTATATAAATGCAAAGTTCGGTGGAGATAGGAATTACTGTAGAAGTTAAAAAAGTAATGCCGGGAATTTTTGTTTAACGAAAATTTAGACAAAATATTTGTCTAAATATTGTCTAAAAGACAAATATTTTTGGTTGTTAGAAAATGGTTAAAACATTTAAATTAAGAGTAAATTAAAGTATATTTTAAAAATATTTACAGCTTACAAAATATAAAAAATTGTGTGTTTAAAAATTAAGTATTTAACGCTTATATTATATACTTTGCAAATAAAATTCTTAAGTTTTTAAACATTAAACCGATTCTGAAGTATATCTAAAAATGAAAGAAGTTTCTTTATATTTTAAACAACCTTTGGTCTAGATTCTTACCCATTCAAATTATTTAAATAAAAACTTGATTGTTAAAATTAAAACTTCTAAATTTAAAGCCTAGAAATCATTACAAAATCTGCATAAGTTAGCAGGAAAATAATTCTAGATAGATTCAGACTTTTTACTGAAAGTGGAAGAAGAAACAAAAGCATTAAAAAAATAAAAAATTAAAGTATTAAACATTAAAGTACTAAGAACTTTACAAATTATTTATTAAGCAGTTCAAATTCTTAAGTTTTTTAATATAAAACAGACTTTAAATTATATCTAAAAAAATAAAAATATATTAAATATAAACAAATTGTTATCCTTTCAAACATTTTTAACAAAAACTAGTTTGTTAAAGTTAGAATTTCCAAATTTAAAGGCTAGTAATCGTTAAATAAAAACAGCATAAATTTGCTAGACAACGATCCTAGATATTATATAAACCTCAGACTTTTCACTGAGATTTTCTTTACAAGTTTCCCCAAGATAGAACCTTACACAAAATATCAAATGTCCGATATTCCGAGCTTGCCACAAATTTGATGTGGCAATTATGTAAAGCAAAGAAAGCGTAAAAATGTTACGCAATTTGCTAAAAAAAAATAACAACGACAAGAAACAAACCCACACACACACACAGAGACAACAAATAGCGGGGAAAAACATAATTAATAACAAAGCCACACGGTTGAATTCTTGGCCAAAACTCTGGCCTACGGCTAAAAATAACAGCGAAAAAAGGACAAAAAGGCACAGGATAATCAAGGGGGATGGCTAGGATTAGCAGGAGCGTAAGCAGGAGAAGGATGGACTAGGACTAGAAGCAGCAAGCAGCAGGCAGCAAGCAGCGGGAGCTACTCAAAGCATAACAATGAACATAACCGCACATTCAGCCGAAGACCGTAAAAAGCGTAAAAAACAGGGGGCGGAACGGGGCGGCGATGAGGGCGGGCCAGGGCGCAGGAGGGGCGCGGCAGAGTCACCTACTAAACCTAAATGAAAGTAAAAATTGTAAGCGTAAGCTAAAACAACAAACACAGAGCAGAGCAGAGCTGAGCCGAGCAGAGGCAGCGACGAAAGCAAAAGCAAAAGCAAGGCGAAAGCCGTGAGAAAAGCGATAAGGCCCAGCAGATAAGCGGCATCCACGCGAGCGAGCGAGAGCCAGCGGAAAATTGTGTGCGACAGAGAGAGAAAATGAGGGGGAGAGCCTGGAAAATGGCAAAGAGAAAAGCTGGCCAAAGAGCGTGTAATAAAAGGCATAATGCCTAAGCGAGGGAACGCTGCCATTTTTGGGGATAAGCTAGCAATTTAAATTCTAGAAAAATGTTTTAACTTAATTTTTAGTAACTTAGGAAAGTTATACAATTAATTTTTTTTTAATGTCCAATGGTTACTATTAATTATAATTCATTGTAATTGTTAAATGTTATTTATTTAGCGCGATATATAGTTTAATCTGGCTTTAAATTTTACTTTCATTTATTTTTAACGTGTTCATTGAGAGCGTGCTGCTAATTATTATTTTTTAAAACCAATTTAACAATTTAAAACAAATTAACAAGGCAATACTTGTATAAATTTTTAGAGCAAATATAAGAAAGCATCCTTTGAAATGTGACAATATTTTTGTATCTCTTTAAACTCGAAAACATAACTTAAACTTGCAAAAGAAAAAAGGTATTTTCTTCACAGAACTTTAGATACCTTGCTGCCAAAATCCTCTTAAAATATTATTTATTTATAAATGTTTACTAACCGCATCTCCACTAATTATTTCATCCTTTTCTTGATCTATTCCCATAGACACAGGCATCCTTTGAGCCATTGCAGCCATCGAGTGAAGCCATCGAAAATGTAAACAAAAGCGACGCAGGCGCAGCAGTTCATTACTCTCTCCCTCACTCTACGAGCAGCAGCAGCAGCTTCGTCAGGAAGGCGCGGAGAGCATAGCAGCCGAGCTTCCAGCCATCGTCGTGCTTTCCAGCTCGCAGCCTGGCCAGGCTCTGGCTCTGGCTCGGATACGGACTCGGACTCGGACTCGGACTAGGACTCGGGCTCAGGCTCACAACGCCAGCAGAGTGCGCAGCGTGATGTAGTCCAGGCTCCACACACCGCTAACCGAGTTCGCGACGGCCACTCAGGGAAACCTTCCTCACTCGAGCACGCACACACAGGGGGACACGCAGGATTCGCAGGCGGAAAAGCCTCAGACAAATGGCCAGGAATAGCAGCCACAGCAGCAGCAGCAGCAGGAGCAGCGAGCGCAGTAGCAGCAGCAAAAAGGCGGGGGAAAGGCCGTGAACGAAAATAAAAAAACCAGGAGAAAAAAATACTACAGTAAACGGATAAAGGATAACGGGCAGCCAGGGGGTGTGTGAGGAAAGTACACACCAGTAAGGGGGAAAATCGCGCCCCGTGGAAATGGAAATGCTGCGGCTTCTGGTGACCACGCCAGCAGCAGCATCGGCGCCAGCATCGTCGCCCACGCCGTCGTCGTCCTGAATCCGTGCGAGAACCTGCTCCCGAAATCTTCGCCGCTCTCTCCGTTCCGTGTGTTAATTGTTACTTATGTATTTACGTGTATATAAAAAAGTTTGTGTGATACAACAAATGGAACGTGAACTCTAAACTAAACTCAGTCTAATCAAAAGCGTACAACGACAACAAACGGTTTTGCCAGTGAAAACGATAACACCAAACCAAAAGAAACCAAAACCAAACCAAACAACATTATTCCAACGGGTCCAATGTTGCAGCCAACAACATGCAGCAAACAGCAGCAGCAGCAACAGCAGAGGCAGCAACCAGCATTCGCAGCAGCGGCAGCCGCAGCAGCAGCAGTGGGAGCGCCATTCCCAGCTAGAGATCATGGAGCCTTAGCAGCAGCCACTGCAACAGTAGCAACTGCAACTGCAGCAGCGGCAGCAACCAAACGCAATAGCAGCAACTTTTGGAGCAGCAACAGCAACAGCATGTTGCCTGCAGGCAGCAGCAGCAGCAGCAGCTGCAGCGGCAGCAGCAGCAGCACAACGATAGACTTCAACAGTCGCCGGCGGCGGGGGCGTCTACGGGAGGAGGAGGAGGAGGAGGCTGCCTCCTTGATCCTGGCCGATCAGCAAGGCCACCAAGCTACGATACTGGACGAGTGTGTACATATTTTCAAGCGCTTAGTATTATTAACCTTAAAAACAATATCAGCAACAACAACAACAATAACGAAAGCAAAGACAAGAAGCAGAGCGGCAGCCGCAGCTTCTGCAACATCTCGTGGTGCCTCTAACCGTGGCAGCCGCTGCCACAGTCGCTGCCTCCGCCTGCCGGTCTACGGCATCCTGCTGCTCTGCGTTGCCAGCCAGGGCCTGGGACTTGCCGACGCCCACAAGCCCAAGTCGGCCAAGCAGCCCTACAACAGCAACACCAACAGCAATCAGAACCAGAACCAGAACGATGTCCTGGGCGGCGTGGGTGCCCCGGTACAGACTTCCGTCGAGGACGAGGCCGAGCTGCTGTATCCCTTCCAGTCGGGGGAGCAGATGTTCGGCCTGGAGGAGGACCAGGAGCTGGAGCGGCAGCAGGAGCGCGACCAGGAGCTCCAGCCCGGTTCCGAGGAGGATAATGTGGCCAATCAACGTGGTATCAATGGTGAGTTGCCATCTCTGATTGCAAATATCCCTCCCTGATTCCCTTTAGAACTTTGCCCGCCTAATGGCATTCGCATTTAAATGAGCAATTGGTTTTCGGGTAGCGGGGAGACTGTTGAGTTTTCCTGAAGAAAACTTTTCAGCAAAGACAAATTGAATTTGCCCTGCATCGATGGGTTGATAGCTGGTGAAAGTTCAAGGCTCTAAATCAGAATATATGCGAGGGCTCTCAGGTACGATTTCGTATCATTTATCACTCGCCAAACCCCAGCTAAGTTCGCAGAAATTCATTGCCAGTCAACATGATAAAACTTACGAACAAAGTTTGATGGCCAAATTATAAAGCTAAATGTAGCTTACTTTATGGGGCAGTAATTACAGTCGAAATTAAGCCAATAAAAAGGAACATCTCAGCCAGTTTGAGTTAATGATCACTAAACCTAAGACATTATGGCTTTTGCCTAGCAAATTGGGCTTTAATTATTTTTAAAAAAACTTAAGAAATCAATTCTAAGTAAATAACTTTTGAAACTTGGTACAAATTAATTTGTTTAGTGTTGAATACTATTTTTTTTAGGTTTAGAGAAGCAGAAAATTAAATCCCACTACATATTTAAATAAAATACCACTGAAGTCTGGATTAAATTGCCAGAATAATATATACCCCACTGCGTATGAGCAATATTCAAGGTCTTGCAAGCATCATTTCCGCCTCCACTACATAAATTTAGAACTTGACATCCAAAGGAAACCAAGAAAGCATTTCTGCCTGAATAAAGGCTTAAAAAGCAGGCAGGGACTTATAGTTTTGCTCAACACATTTTACCCAGAACTGTATAGAAATACTTAACAAGTTACCCAGAACAGCTGGCCACAAAGAAGTGCATGAGAAACCAAGAAATCAATAGCGTTAAAAAAGAATTCTCGGTGAGATGTCGACTCTTGCGTCTGTAAAGGGATTATTCCGCAACCACACACTGCGTATGAGCGATATTTATGTGCTTGCATTACGTATACGTAACGTGTGAAGCACTTCATACGTCGCCGTGGCGAAACAACCACAGTAATTCCCGCAAAACTCATACGTATACGTATACGTAATGTGGCGAACATAAATTATCCCGGCCGCAGCATAAGCGACTGCAAAATGAACATAATGGAACAACTGTCTGCAGTTGGCCGATGAAATATATTTCTGTATGCGCCCCTGGAGCGTGTTAATGTGTGCCCAGCACACATATGCTGGAATATATATATCCGAGTATATATACAAGTATTTTTTGTGCCACATCAGCGAAAGTCAAGTCCCCTTTGCACCTTGGCAACCTTTTTACCTTTTGGCCCTGATTCAGCCAGCCTGCCTGCCTGCTGCCTGCCTGTCTCTCGGGCTGTGTGTGTGCGAGCGCGGTGCAGTCACATTTTGGCCAACAATTAAACCCGGCATTGCACACGGTTTGCTTAGGCGGAGACCCCGGAGCCATTTCTCATTTTAATGACTCAACTGAGCCCAGGTCCAGGTCTGAAAAGTGCCTGTCTCAGGAAACGGACAAGGGGAAAACTACGAGAGAGATGTGTTCTCTCAGAGTTTGGGCAAGGCGAGATAATATACCGAAGTTCAAGGCAATATTTTATAAGCTTATTGATATTTTAACAAAGAGGTATTTGTTTTAAATAGAAGCTATTCATAATGTCTTTCAGTTGGCCATAATTTTGTATTATATTTCAAATTTCAATTTATTTCGATACTAAATTTTGTTTGCAATTCTTTTGTCAACACACCGAATATCGTATTTTTCGATATGCACTCTTTTTGGCGAAGAATGATGTCAACGGACAAATCTCTGAATAACTGTGTGTGGCTGTGGATGATGTCAAGCCCCGATAAGCAGTCCCCGGCAAATCCTGTCCAATCCCCTTGTTTGTTTGCTTACTCCTCCTCACCCACCCACCGCCAAGAACGAGAATAAACAACAAACAAATCGCGGGGAGCTCCTCGTGACACACAAAACTACTCAGTGGCGCAAAAACGTGTCCTGCGAACAACTGCCATTGCAGTTGCAAGCGGAATCGCAACGGCAATTGTATTGGTGACAGACCAGCAACCGCAAACGCTCTTGTTGTGTGTAAATCAAGCTTTAAAATTAACGCAGATTGCTGGAACAAGCGACGGGGCTACGAGCAATTAACATGAAACCAGCGCGAAAAATCGTCCACAAAAAGTGAAAATAATGCAGACAGCCAGCGCACATAACTCAGGTTGCCCTGCTCCTCCTCCGACATATAAATTTATATAAATATATGTATGTATATATAGCGAATGTGCACTGCCTCGGCTCCTGCCTCTGCTCCTCAGCGACCTTTGTTCGAAATTTTATATACGAGTATCCTCGCGCACATGCTCGTCGTATACAAATGTTTGAGTGTGTGTATTTGCCTTGCTTTTGGCTTTTCTATTTTACCATCGACCCAAATTGCGAGCGCGCTCTCCGTATAATAACAACAAAAATACACACACCAAGACTCTTGGTGTGTGTGTGTGCGGGTGTGTATTTTTCAGAGTGTGCGAGTGAGGCACACGCAAACGTGGCTGCTAACGACGTTTCAGGCTCTCGACGTCGGCGTTTTTCGTGTGGGTGGCAGGCGGCAGGCGCAGACCCTGAAAAAAAGCCCGAAAGGAAGGAGAATATAAAGTTAAGCAAAGACCTCGACCTAAACGGCAGGCGGCCAAAAACTCGCTATTCGTTTGTCTCTGCCACTCTGTCTGTGTGTGCCAATGAAAAATGATTGAGAAAAACAAAAGCACAGACAGAAACAAAAAGCGAGAAAAAGAAAACGGCGGCGGAAAACGAGTTGGGAAAGCCCCGAAAAGTTCCACAAATAAAGAAAACGAGGGGAAGTAATAGGACTATAGCTGAGAAATTTGACTATTAGATACCGGGCATTCGCTTGTCACAAAATGTGTTGCATACCTATGGGGGGGTTTGCTGTGAATTTTAAAATAAATTATAAGAGCGCCCAAAAGTATGCTCCGAGTTCTGTATAAATCAGTTATGGAAAGGTTATTTAATTGATTTGAAGGTAATTGCAACTTTAACGTTAATCTATGACAGTAGTGGGCTTTTCATATCTAGTACATACAGGCAGGCTCCCGTTTTAACTTTCACAAGATTCTTTCGTTTTCGTTTTCGAAAACGAAAATCGGTGCTCCCGTTTTCACTTTCACAAGACTTTTTCGTTTTCAAAAACGGGAAAGTTTGTCTTGTCGAAATGAAAAGTAAATGCCTTTTTCTACATCAAATCGGTTCTTAATTGCAAAAGGCAAAAAATTGTTGACTCGTTGGTCTACTGATGTTTGTTTCACACCATCAGTGGATCAATCTAGCTCGTAATTACTTTTTAAATAATTATTTTCTGACCCCACCTCGAATTCGCAAATAAAATATTTGCCGCCGGCAACGACAACTTACGTTTTAGTTTCCAGTGCTGCCGTACTGTTGGTGGAACCAAACAATCTGGTCGAAATGCTTGTAAAATTAAAGAGTGGCAACGCTCTTGGACCGATAAATAAACAATTTCTGCATTTATTTGGGTTTAAAACAAACAATTAAAAAAAGTAAAGGCATTAAACATTCCGTTTACTTTTAAAAACAATAAAAATAATTAAATATTTCGATAACAAAACGATGACAAAAAGTTTGTGAAAACCGGAGCACCTAAAAACGAAATCGTACGTTTTTGGTCTAAAACGAAAACGAAAAACAAAAGTGAAAACCGGAGCCTGCCTGATAGTAATTTTGCAGGAAATAAATTTTAAATACTTAATAGCATACTTTTACACAGATTTTTAAATGGTTTCAAGTTAATAGCGACTTTTTAAAGTAATTTATGCCGATTGGCGGTTTTCTTGTCTAGTATATAATAATTTTGAATATATATATAATTATTATAACGTTAATTATTTTATAACAAACTTTTAGACTCTTAAAAGTTAATTTATACTGGAATTTGTTTATGCTGCTACTAATTTATACCAGGAGTGGGTTTTCCATATCTAGCATATATTAATCTTACAGAATATTTAATTTTAAATATTTGTTGCGCACTTTTAGACATTTTATTAAGTGATTTCAAGTAAAAAGAGATTTTTAAAGCAAACGTTTTTTGAGAATCAGTTTTAAATTTTTAATAGATATAAAACTTACAGAAACTAAAGACCTTCTTACTCGTAAAATTTAAAGAGGTTGCTCTAACCATTAATTTAACAAAATATGCCTGTACCTTTTACAATTCCCAATAACCAGATCAACTAGAATACCAACTTATATATATTATGCTCCATAAAGTGTGGTAACGCTTCCTGCACGAATACAATATAGACCTGAGCTCGACCACAGTAACGGGTATAAAAAAAAAACCCGAGGAGACCGAGAGCACGCACAGCGCCTTAAACACAAAATTTAAATCGATAAATCAAAATGCCAACAACAGCCCCAACAACAACAACAGCAAGAACAACAAAAGCGTCCTGGCAAGGACGTGTGAGTTGCATGCTAAAAGCCACGAGAGACGATGAAAAAAAAAACACCCAGAGAGGCCAGAGGGGAAAACGAGTCCGTGTGGGTGGCAGGAAGTCGTTTCCTTCCTGCCTCCCATTTCGCTTTCTGTTCGGTGTATTTTTCTGTGCTTTATGAGCGCAGGAGGCCAGGAGGCCAGGAGTCGGGGGTTACATGGGGTTCGGTGCTGAAATGACAACATTTGGCCGCCTTTTTAATTATTGACATTCCGCTCGCCGCCCTCCGCCCGGCGGCGAGTGTCCTTCCATTGCTCGTGGCCACTAATTGCCCCTTTGCTGTCTGCCCCTGGCCACCTTATGGGTGCTGAACCGGTGGCTGTGATTTGTAAAGGTGCAACTGAGTCAGCCGCAGGTGAACCTCCAGGATTGGATATTCCATCCCCAACTGGGATGAATCACATTCCGTGGGCCCCAAGGGGTTTCGTTATCAGCATGATTCACTCAGTCCGGGGTTTTGCGGTCACAAAACAGGTTATCGAATGCAATCCGTAAGATATTGAGTGTCAATCGCGTAAGCAAATCTTTCTCGAACGCTTCGAAAACCTACTAGACACGCTCTCTTGTTTGTTTTTAAATTTGAATAATTTATTTATAGGAACCGTTATATTTATGACTAGTTTTAACAGCTTTGCGACAAATTATACACAAATTAGCAGGAGATAGGCATCAGGTCCCACTCGAACACCTAATGGGATTATGTCTTCCACAAATCAGATTAATTAGCTTACCAAATTTGCTTTATAAATACTCATAAATTAAGTTCTCTGTGCCTAAGGTTTTGCTTATCATTTGGCTCCTAAAAAAGATTAGATTTTATTTGTTTACTTATGGTAATTTCCCAAGTATGAGACTCTGATAGAATTATGAGCTGTAAAAAATCCGTTTTCCATCAAAATGGTATTTGGAATTCACCTGTGAGTCTACCACATATTTTTTTAAGCTTTTGCATTATAATTTCGATTTAGAAAAACCTTGACTGACTCATATATGGTTATACGTTTTAGCTTCTGGAATTTCTGACAGCTCTCCAAGCTGTAATTCGCCTCAAAAGTTATTAAATGGTGCTTAAATCTCAAGTACCTACTTGAGGCAACGAGCACTGGAAACATTTCATTCTGCAAGGGTAAATGTCGTTGAAACTTTGCCACAGATCTGAGAATTTTTGAATAACAAACTTTAACGACTTGTATAAATTCGTAAATGGCGAAATTAGTTTAAGAAACATTTCCCATTAAAGCAAAGGCCTCCTGCTCCTGCGAAATTGGGTCAAGCACATACTATATACATAGGCATTATAAGGCTCGCACTTTGGGCCTGGGCATGGGATCGCCCCGGGGATAGAGCGGCGCTTTTGATTAGCTAAAATGCGGTCCCGGGCCCACTCATGTGTGTGCTCCGGGGCCGAAACTGTGCCAAGTTATGGTCGCCGTCGCCGTAACTTTCGAATCGAAAGGTAAGGAAGGACACAGGGTATAACCTTCATTGACAGCTGCTCATAGCCGTGATAAACTTTCTATGGCAATCCTTAAGTGCCCCCAGCCACCATCCACCGTCAGCCATCATTTCAGCTTTCATCCTCCTCCCGAAGCCCGCACACTGTTTATTGGGCACACTGCACCAGGACGAGCGAGGCTCTTCTCGCAGCCTGCATTGATTCAACAGCCACTTGACAACCCTGCAGGCACAGGGAGAAATAAGTAGTTAAAGGGAGGATTTATTGGGAATTTAAATGGATGAAATTATGGCATTTCTTACTACTAAAGAATAATATATATTGAGAGTTGAAAATAAATAGTTTTGCCTCTGAAAATAACTCTTTCATAGACTTAAAACCTCTTAAAAATATTTTTGTGACACCTGACTTTATCTCTTGATTGGAATTTCTTTAATTTCTTTCATTTCTTGCTGATAATAATAATTTTTCTTCCAGTGCTTATCAGTTTTTTGCCGCTGGCACTGGCTTGCATGTGCATTGCACGTTTGGCTTGCTCTGATTTTGGCTGTTTGGTTGTTGGCTGCTTTAGTCTTGGCTGTTGGCTGTTGCCTGCTTGGCTCTTGGGTTGTTAGCTGGTTGGTAGCTGGCTAATCGATTCCGGCAGCCACCTTGAAGCTCTGCGCTGGCCGCTCGCTCTCCGCGGAGCGTGTGGTTCGTGCCGCGGCGCGCGCTGTCTCTCTGATAAATTAGCAGCTGCTTTCATGGGTCGAAGAGCGTGAAACCGCGGACACACCAGGCACCAGAAGTGCTTTGTGTGTAAGTGTGTGTGAGACCACCCACACACCCTTGCCATTTCCGCTGCGAGCTCTCCATAATGAACTTCCGGCCAGGCGTGCGATTTTTCTTTGACTTTTGCTCTTCTGGTTCCTGTAATTTTCGTGCGTTTGTTCGGCCGTGATTTATGCACACTGATGACGTGGCAGAAAAGTAAAGCCAGTCCAGAAAGCCAGACCAGAAAAGCCAGTCCAGCAAAGCCCCCAGAAAAGCCCCCAGAAAATCCCCAAACCCTTCCTAGTCCAGTCCCCAAAGTCATTCTTATCGCTCCCTAATGAAGTTTAACCCCTTGGGAAGGCATAGAGAGTAGAGAGTGAGAGAAATTTCGCTTTATCTATCAAATAATACTTTTATTGCATTATCAGGCAAAAAAGTGTGGGGGGGCACATAAATATTCATGGGATGCGATGCTTATATACGACGAGTACATATAGTTTGGGGGTTGGCCTAGGCCCAGGCACGACCCCGGGCGAGTAAGCAATTTTTTGGGACATGAATTGGAATTTTTGGCAACGGAATGGAATGGCATGTCACTCTCCGCCTGCAGCTCTCGGCACACTTAATGGGTTAATCGATTAGGGCCCACCGTCTCCTTGGGCGATGGTGGCGCCTACTTGGTCACGCGATTCCAGGCGCTGGAGTGACGCTCCGCCTCGAAGAAATTGCTCAGCGTCTGGGGCAGATTCTTGCGCTTGGCCTCGGTGCCAAAGATCTGCGGCGGCGTGTAGTAGTTGTTTTGGGGCGTGGCAGCCTCCGTGGTCTGTTGTTTGATGCAAACTTGCTGCTGCTCCTCCTCCTGGGCGGGACTGGGCGTAGCCACCTGCGTGCGCCACTCGTAGATGCGAGGTATTCCTTGAGAGGGTGGAAACTGCAGCTGAATGCTGGCCCGGCTCACGTAGAGCTCCTCCTGGTTGAAACTGTGTGCTACTGCGGCTGCCATCTGTACGGATCGGTTCCCTCTGGTGGACTGATTGCCGACTGTGAGTGGCGACAGCCGCAGAGCATTCTGCTGTGGCTTTGTTCTCTGGTTACGATTTCGGTTGCGTCTCGGATGACGCATATCGCGTAAACATTGAATGACTGAGTGCTGACTGGAGATGGAAGCGTGAGGCTTGGAGGGGTTACTGCCATAACTTTAATTATTTATATTCAGTTTTGTGTTTGTGTAATTAGAGCCAGAAAAGTTGTTTAATTTGGGATAAGATAGGGGTGGAAGAGCTCAAAACCAACCTAGTCTGGGTATTTCTTTATTAAAGTCTTTATAAGATTTGTTAAAATAATACAAATTACAGCTTAGACTTTACTGAAGAATTTAAATAAATTTAGATATTATTTTAAAGTATTTTTAAGAATATATTTTTTTTCTTTAAAAATTATGTTTTCCTCTTCATAATAAATTAAGAACCTTAAATGACTAACAAAGCCGTCTAGAAAATTAGTTTCAACTACCAAGTCAGCACTTTATTGCCCTTTTTAATATGCATGAATATTAGCTTATTTTTATTGATTTCAAACGCATTTAATTTTTATTTGAATGGCAAATTATCACGAGCTCATCTCTGGAATGAAATCACCCAAAGCTCTCTTGCCATAAAAACAAGGAAATCTCCTGCGAGTAAAATAACTTTTACGACTCGCCACTCACTCACCTGTTGTTGGCACATTAATGCTAATTAATTTGCGTGATTGGTAACGATACCATCTCTATATAACGCTATATATCGACGACTGCACTCGCTTAGTCAAATTGTTGTGCCAATTCGCGATTCGCGGCTGAGACTCGGAACTGGTTTCCCCTCTTCGTCCACGTCCCATACTCCATAAAAAGTATGTGGAGAGTCAGAGAGGCAGACGCCCACACGGACTGGCGGCCGCAATAAATAATCAGAGACAATAAATAATAAATAATATTTAATAGTCATTATTTTGTTACCTCCATCAAGTGAACCAATAACAATTTGATGACCAACGCCGCTTCGAGGGGCTCGTGTCTGTCGTAGGATGGTGTGTGGAGCATGTTCTCCTCCAAGTCATGACTCGATGGCGTAATCGAAGTGTCGAGGGGATTCGTTTTGATACTCGTACTTAATCAATGCAAGATGACCGGAGAGCAGGCATTGGCTCCAGGGATTCATAAGTCCAAATGTATATCTCATGAGTAATATAAGACGGCCTTTTATCTATTCGTTTGCTTTATTTTTAGCTGCAGCTTTTCTCTTTATTTTGAGGGCATTAGTAAGTTTATTGTTCAGATAAGACAGCAGTTATATGCGATATATATGAATCATTAGCACTAAAGAAATCTGTAAAAGAGTTGCCTCTTTGATTTAAGCGCCACTACAATCTCCAGAAGTTTGTTTTGTTTGTTTTAAAAAAAATAATCAATGAAGCATTTAAAGTTGTGGGAATTGCATTTCAATTGATTGGATTTTAAGCTACAAGTAGTTGGGCAAATAATGAGGCATTTCTCCTTGAGCTTAAGCCACTTTGCTTGTTACTTTTGATTTTATAGCCCCTTCTCTAATATTTATTAATTAATTCAGCTTCTTATTACAAGGATAACCCAAACCATTGGGCAGTAGAGGAATTTCTCATTAGGAAAATGAACTATTTGGCGGAAGGAGCATTGAATTCATGCATGCTTCTGTAAATTAATTAAAAAAGAAATTAAATATATGTATTTTCCTAAAATACTTTAAATTAAACCTTTGGCCAGAGAGTATACTTTATTAAATTGTAAGCTCTCTCTGCCAATACGAATTCCGATATTTCTTGGCATCACGTTTTAGATATCTAATCACTTACCTTCAAGTCCCAATTATTAAAGCAACTAATGAGGTATCTTGTTCCCTTTTATGCCTTCAACTTCATCTAATCGGAAGCTCCTTCGACTACATAGTTTAACGCCCGGAAATTATTACCACAATTATAAGCATTCCTGCTGAAACAGATTCGATTTCAGTAGGTGTCGCGTATCTCGTCTATTTTAAGCCCACTTTAAATCTGTAATTGTATCTGCATTTAATTCAGCTTCTTGGCTATTTTTAGTCTTACTCTTCTTATATATTTTTGAGCTTTTTGAAACAATTTTAAGACTTGCTGCAATGCAGCCTCTTCAAAGCCAACTTGACCAACTCATAACTGCATGGATTACTAACCCCTCAGACTGTCTCAGTTCAGTTTGACAGTTGCCCCGTTTGCCGGGCCGATGATCCAGTTCGATATGGAGGGCTAAGGGTGTTCCTCCACAGATTTCTCAATACCTTAGCTGAGGGTACACTGAAATTAATTTAATTAAATAACTGCCCCATTCAGTAAAAACAGTAAAAACAGGAAGATTCGAAATGGATTTTAACTATATTTTTATTTATACAAATCTCTTTAGATTAGAAATATTTCTTATTGATTTAAATAAAATAAAACCGAATTCTTTGACAAATTTAGCATACAAATCAATTAGCTTAAGCCTTTATCAATACTTATTTTCAGTTCCTAAATTGAATATGTCCTAATAACTACACTTTAGCCTTAATTCTTTTTCAAATTTCTATGAAATTAAATTTCTCTACTATTTCCTAAAGTGTACCTGCCCTGAAAGTATTGCTTTTCAATCGGCAACGTCGTCACTCATTAAGCATTTGGCCAGTGATTCACTAGAATCATTCATTTGTGGCTCACGCTCGATGTCGACCCCGCCTACCCTTCGCCCCTGTCAGAAAGTGGGTGTTTTTTGTGGGTGTAAATGTGGGTGTGGACCGCAGCGGGTCCGTTAGCTGCATGCAAATTGGCTAATTGGCAGGGAGTCCGTCTCTCAGCCTGTCCCAAAACCGGTTGTAGAGCACTT
Source organism: Drosophila auraria (assembly GCA_008042615.1). Taxonomy (NCBI): domain Eukaryota; kingdom Metazoa; phylum Arthropoda; class Insecta; order Diptera; family Drosophilidae; genus Drosophila; species Drosophila auraria. The sequence continues at coordinate 72,368 of VNJW01010156.1, forward strand.
TCCTAGCTGTCTGACTGTCAGTCTGTTGATCAGTCTATCGTTTTCAGTTCGAAAACACTGTGAGTCAACTTGGGTCTATTTCTGGGACCTGGGTTAAGGCGATTTCCTGGATTCCCTATAAGAAAAATTAGTAATATATATAGTTAATTAAAATTATTGCTTTATAAAAGGATAAAAGAACATAAATGGGCACAAAAATGGGTTTACTTTAAAAGGAGTTCAAGCTGATACAATGATGTTTTTAAATGCCTGAAAGGCTTTGAGTAAAAACTAAGATATCTCTATAAAATCAGGAATATACAGCAAAAATTCATAAGATTAAAGGTTACATAAATTTCTTAATAATTATTAAAATAACTGACACATTTTTACTTTGCTAAATGCTAAAGATCTTGAAAAGCCAAGCCTTCTCCCTTTCATTTTCATGCCCTTGAATTCTGCCACCTCACACATTCTCCGCTTGCAACCTAAGAACCACATACAAACTTCAAGAAAAACGAGAAAGAAAGCTAACTTCGGTAAACCGAAGTTTATATACCCTTGCAGTCAGCAATTGGATCATTGAAAATCGATCTATTTTGGTAATGTAAAAAAAAAATGTCAAATTATGTAAATTTTGTATATTTTACATTTTACATGTAGAATTTTACATTTTCATATAAATTGACCGATCCCTTCTATGGCAGCTATATGATATAGTTGTCCGATCTTAATGAAATTAAAACCGTAATTCTAGAACTATAAAAAACGACTATATCTCGAAATTTATAGAAATTCGTTGAGAAACAGAGAAATTAAAAATTTTTGTACATTAATTTCGCCATCATTCCTATGGCAGCTATAGGATATAGTGGTCCGATTTCGGCCGTTCCGACATATATACTGCGTGCTAAAGAAATAAGACTATGCTGAAAATTTCAGCCCGATAGCTCAAAAACTGAGAGACTAGTTCGCGTAGAAACCGACAGACAGACAGACAGACGGACAGACAGACGGACAGACAGACAGACGGACATGGCTAGATCGACTCGGCTGGTGATGCTGATCAAGAATATATATACTTTATGGGGTCTAAGATGCCTCCTTCACTGCGTTGCAAATATCATGGCAAAATTATAATACCCTCTGCAAGGGTATAAAAACAAACAAAGCCTAGACTTTGAGATTAAGAACCCAACGATAAAAAGATGACTTCTGTGGCTTTCGACTGACTTCTCAGACTTATTAGAACTGTGTGAATGACATGAATCAGTGGAGGAGACCGCGATCTCGCGCTGCCGGCGATTAAAGTCGCGTTAATTATTGACTCGGCGCACACGCGCCAAAATGATTGCTCACAGTGCAAATGATTGTTAAACATTTACATTGCAAACATTTACCATCGACATCATCATCATCATCGAAGTCGAAGTCGGCAGCAAATAAGTGCAATTTGTTAATTGTTGCAAAATGCGCTGCATAATTTACAAAATAATTGCCATAAAAATCGCACACCAAAGGCGCCGCATCATATATTTGCGACAAGGGAGTATCGCCGGCGGTATTTCCGAAAGGTCGAGCCACTTAATTGAGGATGTCTAATCGCGGGGATGTATCCATCGGAATAACGGATACAGGTGGCACTGCAAAAAGGTCAACAGAATGACATATTCGTCATATATGTGATTCTTCAGTGGTTTTATGTGGCAATTTTTTTCCGGCTGAGCAGTTCTTGTTATCATTTGGGCTTGCATTTTATTTTAAGCACGTTCTTGTGGCTATATTCTTTAGCGGTTTTTCTTTGCAACCATGAGCCACGATATAACTATGAGAAATAAAGAGCATTGATATTGTTCTAGCCTAGTTATTAACTATAATTAAATCATGAGTTTACTAAAAGTTTTTGCTGCACACAAAAGACCACAAACATTGTATGTGAAAAGTTATGTTCGTGGGAGATTTTTCTGGGTATTAAAAAGGTCATCAGAGTGCTCTTTATAATCATCATTAATGTTTTCCTGTTTTTATTTTAATTGCAGTAAACAGACATAATCCTTGCCCATTTTCCACTTAAATTTTTGATTAAATTATTATATAATGGAAAACTTTTAGTGAAATCAAATCAATTAAATATTTGATTGAATTAATGAATGTAAAACTAGGTGAAATTTTTGTGAAAACTGTGCTTAAAGGGAGTTCTAGTGAAATTTAATTGTTTACAGGAAGTTAACGCTGTTTATATAAACCAAAACTATACCTTTCGGGAAAATGATCCTTTCAAATATTAAATAATGCAATCTAGGGTTGATTTAAATTTATTTTAATAATTCTAAGCCTATCATTTTACTCATATTAGCAGGAAAGCCTAAAGTTATCCTCATATAAATATTTTAGTATTGTAAGGAGTTTTAAGAAATTATCCCTTTAATTATATTTGCAGTATAATTAATATTAAACATTATATTTTTACATCTAGGGTTGATTTACATGTATTGGAAGAATTTAAAGCTTATAAAGAACATACTGTTTAATATTCCATTATCCATATAATCAGGAAAGCCTTGTATTAGCCTCTTTATAAATATTTAAGTACTTCAAAAGGATTTATTATCAAGTTTTCCCTTGTAAATTATCCTTATACTTTTAATATTTTCAATATTTAATATATTTTATTTATTCCTTTGCAGACACGCACAACGATAACTCGACCGCCACGAAAACGCCACTATTCCCGAAAGACCTATTCACGAAAGAACAGCTTGAGAACGGCGCTGTCGTCCTGCACATCATTGGGGTGATCTATATGTTTGTGGCGCTGGCCATTGTCTGCGATGAATTCTTCGTGCCTTCCCTTGACGTAATCATTGAAAAGCTCGGCATCACGGACGATGTGGCCGGCGCGACGTTTATGGCGGCGGGTGGCAGTGCCCCCGAGCTCTTCACCAGTGTGATTGGCGTTTTCGTGTCGTTCGACGACGTGGGCATTGGTACGATCGTTGGCTCCGCCGTGTTCAACATCCTGTTTGTCATTGGCATGTGTGCGCTGTTCTCGAAGACGGTGCTATCACTAACGTGGTGGCCCCTATTTCGTGACTGTTCGTTCTACAGCATCAGCCTGCTGGTGCTGATCTACTTTTTCCGTGACAACCGCATCTTCTGGTGGGAGGCGCTCATCCTCTTCACCATCTACATAGCCTATGTGGCCTTCATGAAGTGGAATGTCCAGGTGGAGTCGTGCGTCAAGAAGATGATTACCAAAAACAAGGTGACTCGCGTCCGAAGTACAGATCAACTTATGCCAGCAGTAAGTAGTTGGGAAGTTTTTTTGCAACAAAATCAAATTCAGAATCAATTCAGAATCAAATCAAATCAGTCCAAAATATATAAAAAATTCCAACAAAAATCTCTCTCTCTTTATCTCGAAATGTTCTTAATTGAAAACGAAAAAGTGAAACTTGAAATCACTTAAAATTTAAAAAAGAAAAGTAAAATGCAAAAAACGTAAATCAAGAAAATCGTAAAAGAGAAAGCGAAATTGAAAGCCAAAATTTTGTGTTTGCCAAAAATGAAAAGAAAAGAATCAAAGTTAAAACGAAAACGAAGATCCTTTGCCAGGAACGAAATTTCGTTTTTGATTTTCGTTTTGTGTATGTTTTTCCCACCCCAAAAATCACCCCAAAGATATCCCCACCTCCATCTATCTTCACATCTCCACATATTCACATCCACCACAGCTTCAGTCTCAGTCTCAGTCTCATGCGAGCATTTGGCGCGTGCCGGACTTAACCAGTTAGCAGGTGTCACTGCTTAGTATATCTTATATATCTTTATGACTAAGGGCCATTGTTGTTGCAATCGTCGATGAAACGTCCATGACTAATGTATCTGAAGCGATGCTGCTGCTGCTTCTCTTTGGCATTGAAAGCCACTATAATTTTGGTGACAGTCACTCAGAGTCAGTTCCGCCGCAGTTCCACTCAGATTTCACTTGTGAGATCTACCTCCATAATGAGGTCCAGAAAAGCACTCTCCTTGACCCACTCTTGGTTTCGTTTCGATTCGAAATCGAACTGCTCACCTATATGGCATTTCTAGACCCATCTTTGGGTTTTCTCCTCGTAGGAAAAACCGGTTTCTCGATTCTACTGGGAGTGTCTAATTAAATAAAACCCATTGTAAAGCCAAGACTAACCGGTTTAGGATTATTTTTGCATGAATTGAACTTTTTAGATCCTCGAACATCAATTGAAATATATATTTCTGAGCTCATGCAGCTTTAAATACATTTCCAGTTTCTGAAAAGATATTTGAAAAATGCAGTTTGACTGATGGATAAAAAAGTTATGACCTATTATGGTTAGGTTAGGAATTTTCAAGATATATATAGAGATATATTTGGGTAGAGACAAATCTAAACCGGTTAGGGAATATTTGAGTGTTTTAGATATAGCTCGAATTAATTTCAAGACGTGATGACATTAGTGTTACAAGATGTAATGAAAATTATTAGAAATTTCTAGAATGCAACTCTGTGGGGGTATTATAAAGCCTTCTAAATTCGAGAAAATTAAGTATATTCTTCCCGAAGCTTATTTTTTAATAAATAAATCCTGCTAACTGGCTAACTTCGACTGCACTGTCACGTTCTGCTAACTTTTGATCATTATTCTTATTCTTATCTATTCCTATTCTTTCATGCTATCGAAATACTCTCTTCTCTTCTATCTTACTCACTATATAGTTCGTCTTCTGATTTCTTCTTTAGTATTTAGCTTCGATTCCATTTGTTAGTCCAACGTTTGATTTGCTATGCGTCTTTCGACTTGTGTGAATCCACTAAGCCTTCTCACTAAACATATAACCAGCCACTAGACACACTCACTAAACACATACTCATTAGACACACCCTCTAGACACACAAACACACACATATTACACCTACACTGCCGAAAGAACTCTGCATGCGAGTGTGTAACCTTTTTTGCACAAACCACACACAGACACAGCATGAAGTTGAACTTGATCTTCAGTCGAGACTCGAACCTGGTCGCATGCTGCGTGAGTGGGAGGGCGAGGGAATGAGTGAAGGAATGAAAAGGAGCTATCTGTACGCATGCGTAGCACAATTTTCATTTGTTTTTGTCTGTAGTCCATGCTTCTTGCTCTGTAAACCCACACATCCCATGCGCACACACCTTCTTATAAAAAAATAAAATGTTGTAATTGGAAAATAAAGTTTTGAACTTTTTTCAGAGCCATATTTAAAGGTAGTTCTTACAATACCTTGAGTTAGAACCTTGCCCGTCTATTTTTCCTTGTGTGAATCCGCCAAGAAGTAGGCAGTGGCAGAGGAAGGAATATTTACAGTTTTTCTTGTTATAAAATATATTTAAATGGAAAAATGTTCAGAGATTCTTTAAAATCAGAAAACTATCAAATAACTATCATTAGAAGAATCTAGAACAATATTTGAGCCAATAAATTTTGGTATAATGACAGGGTATTAAACTATGGACTTTCCAAACTAAGCGTCCTTTTTGATTCCATTTTAATCAAAAACTTTTGACCTCTAACCTATTTTTAGGGGTTCAAAAATGTTTAAAATTTTACGAAAAGAAAATATTCCCTAATTAGATCAAAAGCTCCAATCAAAATAATAAATTCCTTGATTTTCAACTTCAAAATAAAATAAAAAATTACATAGAACGCTTTCCCAAGGTAAAAATCCTCACCCAGAGTGGTTTCCGTTTCTCAAAAAAAAAATATATCCACAAGCCATTAACTTTTACAAATACAAATATATCAAATATATTTTTTATTCAGGTTTTATCGTATATCGTATAAATAGACGTATGTTTATTACGCATAACATTTGCGCTTCGATAAGTACACACACAGATAACAGGAGCAGTCTTATGACTTATTTATAAATATAATATTCTATAATATTTTCACTAACTAGGGAATTGTACAGAGCGCACTGGAATGAGTTCACTGGAATGTGTATGTGGTGATTGACTAATTTCGTGGTTTCTCGATTATCTATTCGATCTTTGGGCAGTAGCTAATACTTGGATTCCTCCTCGGAGTTCCTCGGGCGACGATCTTGCTGTCTACACCTCTTCAGGTCTGGGCATCAGAACCTTGGGTGACATGATCACGCCGTGGCCGTAGTTGCTCGGCAGAGTGGCGCTCTTCGAGACTAGAGGCACCGGCGGTGCACTCCTCAGGCTGGGATTGGGACTGGGATGGACCTGGGCCAGCTGCTGCTGGCGGGGCAGGGTGGCACTCTCTAGTGGCCGCGTCTCGTGCTTGATGTGTATGCGAGCCAGGTCGCTCTCGATGAGCAGCGGGTTGCTGATAGTCCTGATCATTGGTGGTGGTTCTGTGGGCTTTTTCTTCTTCTTCATGGATTCCATGCTCTTGGTCTTCCTCAGCTTTCCCGGGGAGTCCACCACATCCACATTTTCCAAAGATACAGGCTTATAGTGTGACTTCTTGCCAAAGTGCGCCTCTGGATCATCCTTGGCATGTTTGAGGTCGTCCCACATGCGAATGTCGCACTCCTTGAGCTTCATGTAGATGAAAATGATGACCCGGTAGAAGACCACGTATCCAATCATCAGGCAGAGGGCAAAGGTGCAGTGATCGCCCATGGAGCTGATGAGATGGTCCGCGCTGAACTTGACGATGTCGCGATCTTTGCAGAACTTGTAGATGTACGGCGTGAGGAGCATCCAGTACACGAGGACCGTGATCAGTTCGATAATCCTTTTCTGAAACATTTTGTGGCTTTTGGATACTCGCGATGCGGTTCGGTTGGTGATTCGTAACTAAGTGAGGCTCGCGCGCGCTTAGGCGCTATATATAAATACTCGGATTACACCGATCGACCGCAGCGGAGCCGAGCTCAAGCCCGGGCCTCGGCTCGGCGCTGAGTGCATCCACTACGATCGGATTCGATTCGATCCGATCAGCCGGTTATCAGTGGATATTATCACTCGTCGTTTTTGTTTACTAAAAGCCAAACATGGAGCGTAAACAAATGCGACGTCACAGTACCAGTACCAGGAATATTTGCGCCATTTCTTGGAACTGGTTTCGGGGTCGCCCAGCTACTGGCAGGTTGACAGTTCTTCCGATCTCTCGAATATATGTATAAATATTACATTATAATATGCAAACAGGTTGAGTGACAACTTTGAGCTTGGCTCTGAGTTTGTTTGCCTTGCGGATTTGCATCTCTTAGATCACTCAGGGCGAAATTTCGAGCTTGAGTCTTGAATCTTGAGTCTTTTTTTCGAATTACTGAGTGTGTGATTCATGCTGGACTTAAATAATTCATTATGTGATTTAAGCGCTTTGGTAACGAACGTAATTTGTGCCCCCCTCATACAACGTCTTTGTCTCCACCGATCGGTGATGAATTTTCGATATTATAAAATACTTTTGGCATGATTTCATGACAACTGCACTTTAGACAGATAGACAGTCTCTAAATTAATCAAACTTTGGAACAGGTTCAAGGTGAATAAACCCGCTAAAACAAGAGAGAGTTCTTTTCGCTTGGATTTCTCTGGTGAACCTTTTGATATATCCAATTTCGCAGGTGTTTTGGGCCTTTGCGTCAGTGGATGAGTGAGTTAGGCTGAACCGTGAATGAGTGTGATCGGAGCAGAAAACCCCGCCGTTAGCCATTAGGTATACGATCATGACTGGGCATTAATTAGCATTATAATCAGCCTGAGGGGGGTAGTTCACCTGGGCACGAGCCACTTGTTAAGTCCGGCCCTACACCTGTTTGGCTTCCACTTCAAGTTCCAGTTTCAGTTCAATTTTATGAATGGGGAGTTACGAAACGGACTCATTTACACCACTGAAGTATACAGAATATATATAGTATGTCAGGTATCAGGCCAATTATCATATCGTTTCCATTCATTCATTAGAGTCCCCATTAGTCACCACCCCTCATATCGTATATATCGCCTATATAGTACACCTTTTGGACACTCTCGTAGCTGTATAAAGTTAGTGCTTGCTATGGCATTAGTTAAACCCACCGATTCCGAATCCGAATCCGAATCCCTCATCTGCCTGCGCTTCCTTCGCTAATGTGCCAACAATTAATTCGCATCGATTGAACGTATTTTTCGGTTTCAAAGTTTTCTGACAAAGTTTTTCCAAATGTGTTTTGTGTTTTATCTGTTTCTTTTTGATTATAGTGAAGGCAAAATGAAATACAACAAAACTTCCCACTGCGCTTTGACAAAAATATCAAATACAGATATATCTTTAAAAGAAAAAAATATATATATACAAAGAAATAAAAAGTAAATGTCATATGAAGCTTGTATGTATTAAAAAAAGAAAAGAAAAAACCCCCAACAAAAATTGTTGCAACAAAGACAAACAGAAAAAAAAATTCCAACGACAAAAAAAAAATACAAACGAAAAGTGTGTGTTCATCAATAAGTTTCTTTTTGATTTCTCTCATCCTCGAACTTTTGATTTTGATTTTGTAATATGTATATATATATACGAGGTACTTCCAAGATCGATCCTTAGCACCTACTCTTCTTCTACTTTCCTTCTGTAAATATAAATGAAAGTGTTGACTTGGCACCGATCGATATGTTTATTTTGTTGCACAAAAAATGAAACCTTCCGAAACTCTATATATATATATTTCGTACTCCTCCAAACATCCACCTTTGACAGCCCAAGTCAAGGAGCCAATCGAATGTAAGTTCACTCTCTGGAGAATCGATCCCCAGACTGTACCATATATACTCCCTAGATCAGCTGCACAGTTCGATCGCAAGTGGTCCGTATCGTAACGTATTGTGTTGGATGTTGTGGTAAACGATATTACGTGTTTTCCTTATTTTTAACATTCTATGAGTTACTTATTTTTATTTTTTCGGTTTTCTGTTTTTCGTTCAGATATTGGCTCCCCAACTAACTTGCACTTAACGATTCGATTAGTTCCTAAGTCACACACCAAGAACAATTACAACAACTACAACTACAGCCTACACCAACAGCCTACACCAACTACAACAACTTCAACAACAGCAACATGCGACAGTTTAAGCCCCCAAAAAAAAGCTACACTCAACTTGTAAATTTATACAAATTGCAATAATAAACTTTTCTTCTTCTTCTTTTCACCTTTTTCTCGAAATATGCTTACCATAACCAAAAAAAATACTACAAAAAATATACCAAAAATGAACATTACACCGCTCTTTCGAAAAAAATACCACAACTCGAAAAATCAATCGAAAATACCAAATGAAAAACCCCAATCCGTAATCGTAACCGTAACGTAACGTAACCGTAACCATACGCCGTTATGGTTACCGCCAACCTGAACCTCAACCAAAAAAAAAAAAACCCAACGCCACCCACTGTTCCGTTCCGTTCCTTCACCTGCAGGGTAATGCGGCCAACTCCTCGGAAACATCGATGGCCACCCAACCGGGCGGCTCGGTGACATCGCGTGCGGCGAGCGAGACGCGCTCGGGTCCGCCGGGCTCGAGCAACGCGGGCGCCACAGGTAATAGCAGCGGCGGGGGCGGCACCTCGGGTAGTACTCAGACCGGCGCCAAGTTCCGCCACGGCCTGTTACAGCTAATGATACACACGATAGATCCACTACACGATGGTAAGTCCGTTGAGTTGCCACAGTGTGTTTTGCACAAGTAAAGCCAAATGCCAATATGCCAAATGCCAATTGCCAAAAAAAAAAAATAAATAAAGAAAATAATGAAATTGGCAAAAAGGCAACTAAAAGTCCCCATAACGAAATCCTCCCAAATTCCCCGCTTACCGCATCAACCCAAGTCCGCCAACTCCCCAGAGGTCCTTAGGCCTCTAGTTCCTAACTCCATTTACCTAACTCCCTGAGCACTTAGAGAAACATTTTAAGCAAGTCAGAAATACCAGAAATATATAAAGCAAAGAATTTAATAAAATTATTGTCAGAATAATTGGGAATTTATAACAGGTCTGATGGAAGTAATCTTTCTCTTACTTTAAGGGAAAATCAGGTCAAATTTGTTCCTCAAAAAGCTAAAAAAAAATTAACTATATTTAAATCCAACTAATAATATACTAATTAATGTTTATTCTTAAACTTTTTAAAGCAAAAAGATTACCTAATTTGAATAATCACGTAATTAATTAAAGCTTGCCAGGAATCTTGGAACTTTGTTGAAAGATTAATACTTAATAATTATTTTTAATTACAAATTAACATTTTTTTAAATGATTAATAACAAAAATAAAGCTCATTAATGTTAATCTCTCATACGCTTTCTTTGTTGTTTAAATGTTGAAATAAATGGTACGGAACATACAGGGCGTATGAGTAATTTTTGTGACACTCGTTTTGAGGCAATGTCGCTTTGACTTTAATTTTAAGTACAGTTTGACGAGCTTACACCCTTGTTAAATATGTATTTCTCAAGCGTAAAGTAAATTGTTCAAAAAGTAATACAAAAGTATTAGGTTTTAAAAGGTAAACTATATAAATTGATTTAAAGAATTAAAGCTTAAGATTTTTCGCCTGAGTGAAATCCTAGAACCACCACGCTTACATCCAAAATAAGATAAATATACAAATGCAATATAACATTGAACTCTACTCTACTATAAACTATACTATATATACTATACCTGTACCTGTACCTATCTATATCTCTCTGTTTCAAAAGTAAAATCGTTCTATTCAGTTTCGTTCTACTTTTTCGGTTGTTTCCCTCGAAACTCTCTGTATACAAATTCTGTGTTCTTCTAATTGGATGTTTGACTTGCCAAGCCAGAAGTTACTTTCGCTCATCCTTTCACTTCTGCCAATTACTATATCTGTATCTGTATCTGTATCTATGTCTATGCTCCGATTTTCACTTCCATTTCGCTTTTGCGTTGCGTTGTTGCCCTCAGTTTGGTTCTGTTCCGTTTCGGTTTGGTTTGTTTTGTTTTTCTTTCGATTCGGTTTTAGCTTTCGTTGCCTTTGGTTCACTTTTTTAATGGCGACCTTGGAGCCACTTACCTAATTAGCACGCCAGGCCCAGACGGAGCGTCGACGGACGCGAACTAACACCAAAAAACAAAGAGCAAAAAAAAGCTAACAAAAAGTATAGAAGAAGAATAATAGAGCTAACGACAGGGCCAGCTGGGGTTTCAACCCTTTCGTATTCTTTGGGCGGAACAGGAAGGGAAAGGCCATCGCGATATCAATATCCCTACGACCGGATAGAGTCTGTAGTTCTGCAAAGTTTCCAATCAGCTTTTGGCCCCGATGACTTTCCACCATTGATTTGGTATGGATTAGGCTCTCGGTCGTGTATCTACCCATGAAAATGTGGAAAATGTGTGTAGGAAGGCCTCGGTGACGGTGTCGTTGCCACGGCAATGGCCCACAGCGAACCACGAACGAATCCAACTCGGGGACGGATTCTCGACTCGGAATGAGGCGACTCAGGGGCGTGCTCGCCAAGGTTCGCAGGTGCGAGGTGTTAGAATTCGTGTAGTCGCTCCAAGTGGGCCTACCTCAACTCGCGCACAGGTGAAAATCGCTGGGGAAGGTTCAGTTCTGTTCGAATTTTTGAAATTGTAGCGTTAGCCTTCACCTTCAGATGCCAATCGAAGTTTAATTGAAAAGAAATATATATAGATGCCATTAAATCGATCAAATCAAGCGGGGTTTTAATTAAATTTAGGGGTTTGCTGTTTTCTATTTTCTTAAAATTTAATGAGAGATTGAATGGCAAAGGTTTAAATCAAGAAGTCAATGGGAATATTAAGATGTTGCAGGATGTCCAATAAAGTGAAACTTTTTTTACAATTTAACAGAAATTTTGCTTTGGCTTCAAAAAGACCAATTTAAATATTTAATGCTCTGTGAGTTATTAAGGAAACATTTTGTTTTTACAATTAAAAGAGGAAAAGCCTTCACCAGCTTATTAAAATCAAATTAAAATTTCATAAGTTCAATTAGGTCGGCTCTTCTGTCAGCTTTTTATTAAAATTAATAACAGAGCAAGGCCAAAAATATAGGACACACTGGGAAATAATTATTTGAAATAATTATAGGTAAATGGATAAAGTCTTAGGCTCAAAAATTAAAGGAATTCATTGAACAGAAAGTATAGTTAGTTCCGAAACCTATTTTTCCCTCAAATAATTCTTCAATGAATAGACCTCAAATTAAAAGATTCCCCTAAAACAATTAAAAATGATTTATTAAACGATCTAGAATATATTACCAATTGAAAAATCCTGTCACAGCGAACACAGACTGCAGGGCTTTCGAGACAGAAATTTCCCATGTACATGCCGCGAAACCGTTTACCATTAATTAGATGATTCAGATGATTCAGAGATATCTCTATAGCCCTAAGTGGATCTCAATCAGAGCTCGTTAGGTCGTCTTACAGGTGTTTATTCTTTCGCCTTCAGTTGCTAATGCTTCACCGAAATGCTATTTACTGATTTATTTTCGGCTTTGTTTTTCATTTTGTTGCAAACAACAAAAACCAAAGAATGAAACAATAAAACAAAAAACAGAAAATAGAAAAGCAAAAATTAAACAAAAATAACGAAAATATTTTATGTTGTTCAATGTCAGTTTGGAGTTACATTTATACCAATATATCAATATATATATATACATATGCGTTATATATCTTAGAGCCTAGAGAGATATTCATAAATTCCTAGAGTTTGTGCCCGCAGTTCAATGGCATACGTACCAAGCACTAACTAAAGCCTATAGTATATATACTTAATATATGCCAGAATGCTAGTGCCTGTGCCATCGACTGCTGCTGGATTGAGTTGAGTTGAGTTTGACGCGTGACAAAAACAAAAAACAAAACAATTTATACTGTACATATATAAGCTATGCGTTTTTAATGTTGTATGTGTTAAACGTAATCATTATCGTAATTGTAATTGTAATTGAAATTGTAATTAGTTAGCAACTAGTACAATTGGCTCGCAGCAATGCTGTTAGCTCCGGCTTCGACTTGGGCCCAGTCTCAAACATATTACACTCTAAACACCCATCCACACACACATCCGAGTAGATAGAAAACTATTTAAGACAATTAACGAGCTCCGGTGCATGTGCGACTAGTCGAGCTCGTTTCAGAGGCTGTTTTTGCATAGGTCCGATCGCTTTTTGTCACTGGAATGTTCGTCAAATATTGTTTACAATGTTTCAATGTACTGTGTGCGTTTCTTTTTCGTCTCGTTATGCTCGTTGTATGGGAATTGTGTTTTTGGGGCCTGCCGCCGCCTGGAAATCCGGCCAAGACGTGGCGGAAATCATTGCCACCGAACCTTGATCTGCTTCGAATAAATCCAGTTAAAAGTCGGTCTTAAGAACACAACTCCCATCGTTAAATCTAGTCGTGCTTTTGCTCTCAGTTCTCTGAATGAGCATGTTCTTCTCTAGGTCTGTATATTGAAAAATCTGAAAGATAGGATAACGTTAGCCCTAGACATATCATTAGTGATCTAAGAACCTCTTCGTTAATAGACTCAAGCGATCTATAGAAAAGTAAGCTTAGCTTAGTTGTAAGACCAACGGAATCGTGTACATATATACACACATATGTATATGTATATAGCTAGAGCCGTGCTAGAAAGGGGGTCTCTTCAAAAAAAGATATGTACAAACTTAGCCTTCCCCTGAAAGAGATATAATGTAAATTCAAAAGCAAACTTCATGCCGTTCATTGACAACAGAAAAATGAAATCGAATTTGAAATCGAATTGAATTGAATTGAATTGAATATCGAAAGCCATCAGAATAACCCCGCCGTCCGTTCCCCTATTAACATCATCATGAAAAACCAGATCGAAATACTTAATCAGCTCTTAGTGCAAAACACAAGTTCACACTCAAATAGATCGATTTTGAGACCAAGTTAGACCGATTATCCAAGAGCCTCTGACACGGTAAATATCAGTAGTAATCTCTAGCCTAGTCCTAGTTACTATATATAGTCTTAGACGTAGTGTCCCCCGCTCTCTATCTCTCTCTCTGCCTCTCTGCCTCTCTCTCTCTCTATTGCTCTATTCTGTCAAAACCCCCAACATAAAAAAAAGAAAACTTTAGTCTAGACTCTATCCGTATCCGTTAACCCCCCGTAACTGTCTCAAGCAACCTCCAAATGCTGTCTCGCAACTGACATCAACATTTTGTATAAAATATTTTCAATATACATATAGACATATATTTGCGTATATGAACGATCCAATCCAAAATCCCCCAAAATGAATTTCTTTGTAAATTAAAAGCTCTAAGAAAGAAAAAATAAAAAAACAAAAATCTGAAAATGAAACTCGTAACTGGGTTAATTCGTTTATTTCTGATTTTAATCGATGCAATTTTATTCTTTCCTTTTTCTTCTTTTTTTCTTTTTTAATTTTTCGCCAAAAAAATAATAAAAAAAATACCAAACCAAAAATATCAAATAAAAAAAAACACTTGGATTTTGCGTTCAAAACTCAATTCGTTGTGTGAAAATCGTAAATCGAATACCGAATACCGTAACCGCACACACACTACTCTACAACGACAACAACGCTACTCTATCTAACACCTCCAACACCACCACACACACTCTTGTGTTTTGTGTACCAACAAACCAACCAAAAAACAACAACAAAAAAACACTGCATTTCTTATCGAATTATTCGAAAACACTCGCAAAAAAAAAACCACACACAATTACAATGACAAAGATGATGTTCCAGGCAAAGTGGACGAGAAGGCGACGCAGCTGCACGCCATCGCCTCGCTGAAGGTGCTGCTGGATGCCACCAAGCCGCAGCGCGGTGGTGCCACCACCTCGGCGGCCAACCACGTCAAGATCAACCTCAAGGAGACCACCATCGGGGATCGTCCAAACGGGAATATCGACACAACCCTCGACTCGGTAAGTCACTCAATATGACCTCTTTTCGAGTACGCTGTGCTAATGAAATAACTTATGATGCTCATGATTTTCCTTAGGCATGATGTTTTCAGTTTGGAATTTATGATTTTATTTAAACTCTTTTTTAATTGTTATTATCTTTTTTGGTTTGAAAAAAATAAAAACTGATTGATTGTGTCACACAAAATGCGCTGCATTCTTCATACAAGCGACTAAATAACAATTCAGGCAATATCGGTCATCATATTAAGAAAGTGTAATAATTGTTTATAAAGCATATTCGTTGTATTAGGCGGGAAATTTTGAAAATCGTAAAAATAATATCGTTGTTCAATATCGTAATGTGAATATCGTAAGGTATAAAAAGTACTTCGAATATCGTAATATCAATATCGGATTTTTATTCTTAAAATGAAATTTAAATGTTCTTAAATGTCTAATATCGTAAAGTCATTTTGTAGGTAAATATCGTAATTTTCCGAAAATAAATTTTAACAAATAGAAACCGGTTTAAAAACTAAAAATCATCCAAACAAGAACTTATAGAAGGAATATATATATTATTTAAAAAACATAGAAAGCTCCGTCATAATAATCGTTAATCAACTATCGTTGTCAGCATTTAATTGTGTTCCCATAACCTAAAACCCTAAAAAAAAGAAAAAACAATCCTAAAACCAACACCTATTTGATGTATTACCCAGTTTGTCAGACAGGCAGGGTTTAGCGACCAGTTCAAGCGACCTACAAAAATATATACACACCATTTTCCAATTCTAGCTGTTGGCATGTTTCCTTTGCATTGCTAATCGATTGATTGATTGAGCAACTGATTGGTTAACCGATTGATGCAACGTTTGAACTGATTCTAAACCGAACCATGGTGTGTTTTTTATGTCCTTTCCCCCCTCCAACTACAAAGATATATATGTTTTTGGTGTATACTCTTTCCCTCCTTTCATTTTGATGTTTTTCCCACTGGTGTTTTTTAACGGTTTCATTTCCCAAATGTCAATTGCATCAGTATAAGTGTGTTTAGGCAAGTCCGGCAAGGAGGAAAAAGAAAGCAAGAGAATTTTTACGAGATAAATCTGTCTGTGTGTTTATGCAACGTTTATGTGTGACTTTTTTATGGATTTTTGGTTTACTTTAACTTTGACTTTAACTAAACAACGATTTGTGCCCGAATTCTTTTCCATTCAACTGTTCAAAAACCAAACCCACCCACCGCCCACAACCCATCCCCACCCACCACACACACACACACACTATTCCTCTCTCTCTCTCTCTCTATCTATCTATCTATCTCTCTGTCACAAACACACGCCTCAACTCCACTTCCCTCTGCCTTATCCTTTTGGTTTGTGTATGTTTATCTCCCGCCACCCTACGGAGTATCTTCATGGCCACATCTATCCATCCATCTCTATCGAACTATCAATCTATTCTACCTATTCTATCCATCTATATCTCTCTGTGTGTGTTTTGTCTTGCCCCAGAATAAGAAGAGCTAATTCGGAATAGTGAAATTTTTGCATACTCGTATACTCGTACCGTATGACCCATTTGGAACTCATTTGCTTTGTGTCTTTACCTAATTTCGTTACTCGTACCTAGCGTTGAACCAACCACCACTCCACCACCGACAAGAACAATAAATACAAAAAAATACCGAACAATACCGACAAGGGGAGAACCCCAGTCATTATTGCGACTCGCATATTATAATTTCCATTCATATTTCATTGATGTGCGAAGCAAAGCGATGCGATGCGATGCAGTCATTCCCATGCAAAGTAGCTGCGCCCAAAACCACCGATCACACACCCACCGACAGCACCACACTCCCCAGCGAGTGTGTGCCCGTAAATCGTAAATCGTAAATCGCTTATATTCTCAGTTAAAGCCAACATTTTTATGCATAGGCGCAAGCACTTGGCTCTGGCCCCCCCATCAGCCAAAGCAGCTAAAGCAGCAAGCAGCATTAAATATAAAGAAAAGTCAGCCAAGGCAGCAACATTAGTAGCATTGCATTCCGGATGCTCATTGAGAGCACAACCCACTTTACCCCTTGCAGAGGCTCCCAGGGAGTTTCGATTCCGGCATTCATTCGTATCTTAGTAATGATCTCAGCATTAGTCTGTTGGAGCTGTGAGAACGCCGATGTTGGCTACATCGATTGTTTCACTTACTTTTTAATCGTAAAAATCGATAATATCGATGACAAAATAATTTATTAAAAATATTCCTTGAACATTGATGTTTAATAATAAATATAACAGCTTCTCAGTGACTGATTTTAATATCGTAAATTAGGTTTGACTAAATACAATTGGTAAGCTTTCGGACAATCGATAGCTAAAAGTTCCGTTAGTAAAAATGTCGATAGCATAAAAGTGTATATCGATAAGATTAAAAACACAGCAATATTAGAGAATACAAAATTCATAAAGACCATTATTAAGTGTAGAATTTTATTTTAAAATGTTATATAACAAAATGCCGATAATACAAATATCGATAACAAAAATATAGAGCCATATGGATTTTTTTTAAGCTCTATTATATAGTTTTCTGTCCGTCTCTAACAAAAATCCAGGCTTTTATTCACGTACATAGAACATATTAATTAACCTCTTCAGCTCCATCTGCAAGGGTGTTCAGACTTCGGTTCGCCGAGGATAATCCCGCTTCCTAGTTGATTATTACCTACAATCATTTTTTGTTCTTGATTTATGCAAAGATCACAAAGCAAACAAACAAAATTCTGAGGTGCTGACTCGCCTCAATTACCGCCACCGTCATTTGAATTCGACTCACAATTAGACACAACATGGCTGGCCCCGCAGGCCGCTTCAAACCGAATTTTTTCCGAGTTGGCCCTCGCTCTTGAAGAAAAAGAAAACTAAAAAGAAAATCCCTCTACACAAACTGTGTATGTGTTTCAACTATTTTCCCGCTCCGTATGTGTTTGTTATGTAAACCCCGATTCCTCCCACACCTCTCTCTCTCTTCTACACATTGCGAACAGTCTTTAAAAAAAAAAAAAAAAAAACTATCTATCTATCTTTCTGTCTAAACCCCCGAAAGTCTTCAACTTTTCCTAACAGCTTATGTTTTAATCAAAGTTTTATTTCCATAACTGATCTGATTCTGAGAAGAGGCGACACTTGAATAACTGAACAATCTTTCTATATATATACTTATATAAATGTGTACTCTTCTCCCAAAAATACGTGCCCTATAAAAATATATATATTGTATTGTATCTCGAAAAAAAATCAACCTAAAGCCATCGTTGAGTGGTCGACGTCCTAGCTGGATTGAACAGAGGGTCAAAATTCAGACACGCAAATTTAGCATCAAAGTTAGTTTCATGAACAATTTTTTATGATCTCTCTCTCTATCTATCTTTCTCTCTATATCTACCTATCTTCGCTCTTCTATATATTGCATACAATCTTTATCATTTCTAACAACAACTACTACTACTACTATATATCGTAAACAATGAAAGTGTTTATTCATTATTTTCAACTAAAATAACAAAGAGAATATCGGACAAAAGCACGCGATCGAACTCTAGAGCTCCTTGGCAGTGGCCTCGTTTGAGACTTGATATATCGGTTTGATAATATTCAAAAATAGATTTATTCATTCCAAATTAAGGTTAGAGATCCAAAGAATAATATTTAAATACATTCTTTTAAGTTTTTACCAATAAATACTGAAAGAATTTACCATAAACCAAGAGATCCATGAAATAAACTCTAATATCGTAAATTAAATCAGATGAAGTAAAATCTTAAAAAAATAATATTTATTTTACAGTTTAAATCGAGTCCAAAAATGGTTGCCACTCAGTTTGCTGAATTTAGAATAGTATAATTAATCCATGGCGTCCACAAGCTATGATATTATCTAATTACAATAACGTAAATTAAAACAGGTCAAGCTCCGGGTGATAGTTAATGATAATCCGAGATTTCTTATATTAATAAATTGTTTTAATTATTTACTACTAAATACTGAAAGAATTTCTGATAAACTAAGAGATCCAGGACCTAATTATACAATTAAGTCGAATATCGTAAATAAAATCAAAGTAAATTAAAATCTTATAAAGATAGTAATTATTTTACAGTTTAAATTGAGTGTAAAAATGGTTGGCAGATAGTTTTCATTCAGCAAAATAATGTAATTTAATGCAAGGCGTCAACAACCTATGATACAATCTAGTTACGATATCATAAATTTAAACACATCAAGCCCAGGTGATGATTAATGATAATTGCCCATAAGACCATAAGTCCAGAAACCGCAAGCCATTAATGACTAACCCATATATGGGCGGTGTCAATCGATAAAAACCCGAATATAGAGATTCCAACCAGGTGGGAAACTTTGAGCCAAGCGTTGGTCACTGACCAGGAGCGTGGAGTGTGTAGATCGCATAAAAATTTTCACTTAGTTGTTCTGCCGAGAACCGTGTCACCTACTAATTTAAATATATACTAAACGCACACACTTGCTGATTACACTCTAGTAGAGCTCGAGTAGCGCCGTAATAACCCTAGTGATATGATCTATAGATATAGTCACTCCTTTTAACCGGTTTTACTTTCTACTTTCGTTCACAAACTCGATTCTGTCTGTGTGTGTTGTTGCACTTGCACTTGAGACTAGAATAACTGAGCATGCCCACTGTACGTACGAATGCCGTAGCTCCACTGTACCCGCGATGCTGATTGATCTCTGCACGTTCACGTTTAAGTCCAACCATCTCTCTCTCCCAGCACCAATCAGCATCGCCTCGTAATTGTAGCCCCGCCTAGTAGAAGTAAGTGCATCCATTTAAAGTTCGTACTACACTAAGTAACTCGATATTGACACCGATCCCCCTCTCCCCGACTCACTCCGATTTCGATCCCATCGCCTGTCTGTGAGTGAGTTCTAAATTTGATAAATATCCCCCGTAAGCCACCAGAGTAACCCGACTACTCATGACCATCTGTAAACATAGCTCAGAAAGCATTCCACCTCAGAGACCGAATCGAATCAATCACCCACCACCACCACCACCCACTGACTCACTCACAACACCCACATTTTTACTATATATTTTATACAACAAATTCCGTATTATATATTCAATATTATATATATATATATACCCTCAAACTACGGCTAAGACTAACATCTAACAACAACAAAAACTCGACTGCAGTCCAGTTCGGTCCAAGCCCTAATCGAATATCTCTCCCAAAACCCAAACCAACACAAAAGGCGCCCGAAATCGAGGATGAGCCGGAACCGCTGAGCATGGCCTGGCCGGATACGGCGCGAAAGCGGCTCACCTACGTCCTGGTGGCCCCGCTGCTGGTGCCCATGTGGCTAACACTGCCCGACACGCGGACGCCGCGCGGCAAACGCTTCTTTCCGGTCACCTTCATCGGCTCCATTGTGTGGATAGCGGCCTTCTCCTACCTGATGGTCTGGTGGGCCAACGTGGCCGGCGACACGGCGCGAATTCCGCCCGAGGTAAAGCTGAAGATAATCCCTGAAATCTGCTTAAATTGCCTTTTTATTTCGAGGAAAAAATGCTCTAACTGGAGGTTGTCAAAGTAAATTTTAATAAGAAAGAAATTTAATGGAATTTTTGAATGGAATGGAATGGAATGGAATTAGCTCCTTAAAATAAATCAATTTCCCTCCCAGATTCAATTAATATTTAACTTCCAGTGCACTTAATAATAGTGCCAACGAAATTTCAAGGCGATTTTAGTGCCCTTTAAATTCACAAATAAAAAAAATATATTCTTTGTGTAGGAGGAGGAGACGGCTCCTTCCTTCCTGCTTTGGCCTGCAGCCTGATTAACCCTTTTTCACCCATATTCTTTCCAAACCAATAGGTCATGGGCCTGACCTTCCTGGCAGCGGGCACATCCATTCCGGACTTGATTACCTCGGTGATTGTGGCACGCAAGGGATTCGGCGACATGGCAGTGTCCAGTTCCGTGGGCAGCAACATATTCGACGTGACCGTGGGGTAAGTACTGACATAGCCCCCGTCCCGGGTTTCAAGGAAAGACTAACCCAAACCCCTTGGCAGCTTGCCGATCCCGTGGCTGTTGTACGGCATCATCTATGGGGCGCCCGTGGAGGTGAACTCGGTGGGCATGGTCTGTTCCATAACCATCCTGTTTATGATGCTGGTGTTCGTGGTGCTATCGATAGCCTGCTTCCGCTGGCGCATGAACAAGGGACTGGGCTTCACCATGTTTCTGCTGTATTTTGTCTTTGTCGCCGTCTCGCTGATGTTCGAATACGACTTGATCAGTTGCCCTGTGTAAGGGGCAAGGGCAAAGACAAGATGCCAGGCAGTTACCGAGGACACCCCGGGTGTCCAAGCGATGAGAAGCGAGTGCGGAGGATCCAGGAGGACAAAGGATGCCCCAAAGGATACGATCGCCGCCGTTGCCCTAGAGTCACACACATCCAGTTAGCTAAAACTATATACAAAGCGAATTAAAGAACGGATAGCAAATTAATTAACAAAAAGGACTACAGCTAAATAATCGAATTGTTAAAACACACAAAGGACACAGGACACACACTCACCCACAATCACACACACACACATACTAAGATGCGATGACGATGAAACTTAACGTTAACAAATGCGAGTTAGTTAGTGCCAGCGTTTCTTTTTCGAAAGACATTTACTTTAAAGTGTTAGCCGCGCAGCTTCTTAACGACACCGACACCCACACACCCTATATGGCCTATACTCTACGAAAAATCTTAGCTCCCGATCCTTGTATCCACTATCCACTGTCAGCTATCGTATCTGTGTACGGCCTACTACCTACCTACTACCATATATTAGCGAGAAGGACACGACAACAATGGCTTCCCGAACCACTCTCTCTAACTAAACTATCTCTACTAACGTTTTGGGTTTATCTACGAATATATATATAAACGATATCTTGGCACAAATGGGCACCCTATATACGGTACGATACGATGATACGATAACGATAACGATAACGCTAACGATAACGATACGATACGATACGATAATGTGGAGCGAGGACGTGTTTTGTGTTGATCGAGCAGATGCCTTTCAGTTGCGTGCTCTACTACGATTTCTCCTAAACAAAGCTTTATCCAGAGCCTCTATCTCTAAACTCTATCTAGTTTACGACTTATATGCATAATACTTATATACCCACTCACACGCACACTTACATGGCATACTAAACTTATATATTGATTAAGTGATAATTTGCGAAAAAGAAAAGCAAACAACTCTCTCTCAAAGTAAGCTACAATTATACTCGGAACACGTAGATGGATACTACTGCTAACCCCAAAAAACATTTGCCATTGCATCCGAAGTCCAGAGCATTATATGATTATCGATTATCAACCGATTCCACAGTCCGATTCTAATTCCTAATTCTTAATTCTAATCCTAATTCTAGTTATGGTTATGATTCTAGTTCTGATCCTAATTCTAATTCTGAATTCTTGTTGGCGTGTAGAGGAGAGGAGCAGAGTTTAAATTAAACTTTAACTTTATATTGAAACCATGTTTATTATATAGACTATACTTCGATTCCAAAACCAAAAAAAACTAAGCCTAAAAATAACAAAAAAATTTCATATACTTTTTGCTTAATGAAGTCCCCCAAGTACATATATATTTATATATATATGAGCATATTAACGTATTTATATATATATAAACGACATATAAGACGATATTTAACGAAAATATAAAACAAAATCAACTTGCTCTCTTTATTTAGAAGGTACGTAACATTTTTCTAAACTAAACAAAAACCCTAAGAACCTAAAATGGCTAGAAATGGAGGCGAAATCCAAGTAAATTAACATAAAACGCATACATATATACACCTAATTATATACATACATATATATATTTTATATATAACAGAAGATAACTTACTATATACATATATATATATATATATGCAACTATACTTAAGTAGGCAATGTATCTAACGGATATCCAGACGTTTGCATATGGCTCGCAGTCAAGTTAAGGAAGCGACAGACCCACAAAACACAAGATACAGAAACACGGATACAGATACAGATACAGACACAGAGATACACTCGAACAGAAAGCAATAATTTTTATGAATTAGAGGAAGCAGCAGCAGCACTCCGATATATGAGTCTCGATGCGAGAAATCGAACAACAAGCAGTTGTAAGGCATCGGAAATAATTATATATGCATGGAATATATATATGCTGCCTCCACTGAACAGATACGGATGCAGATGCAGATGCAGAATTAACGCAACTCAAGTGGCTGCTCTTACACCCCATGGGTGCTGTGCACTCGACTGCACACAGTTATAAATACCATATAAATAAATAATAATGAATAAATAAATAACGCATATAGGATATGGACAAAGTTGAGCGGCAGAAGGATAACGCAGATGATGGCAGGGAACAAGATGGAGACATCTCGAACGAGGCTTACATCAGGTCACAACCTCTCCACACCAGACAACACCATAACAACACCTTCCTTGGCCCATTTTAAAATCCAGTGGGGAGCTAACTGGGAAAGCCTTCAGATTTCTTTAAAAAGTATATATTTATTTAGCTAGGAATTTGTTAAGAGCAATATCTGTTATAAGAGTATTTTCTTAAAGTTCTTCTTAATACTAAAAAAAATATATTAAAAGCCTATTAAAAGCCTAAATCTTCTTCACCTTTTCTATCATTTTACTAACTCTTTATGTACTTAAAATCTATCTATTATTTAGGCTTAAACTTTCTTTAAAAGCCTTCTAATTCAGCCTCCTATATTTTTCCCTCAGCCTTTCAAAGCCGCTCTCATTGTAGCTCTCAAAATCACCAAAACAAAAAAACTTGTCAACTTTAGTTCATTGATATATACGAAGAGCACCTTATATCGTATATATCCTCAACTAGCAAGCTCACTTCACTCACGAGTAGGGTTGCCTCGGTCAGCGGGCTTTAACAGAAACAAACTTCCAAAAAGAACAAACAACAAATTAACTTAAACTTTTATATATGCTGTATGTTTAACTACAAACAAACAACAAAGTAATAACTAAAAACTAAAAATCGAATAGAAAACCTAAAAAAAAAATAATATCTTCCAAATTAACTTTAAAACCAAGTCATATTTATTATATAAAAAACAAAGGAACATACTTAACTACATCTTATTAGAACCTAACAAAAAAGTGGTAAAGCACACCCAGCAATTACTTGTACTAAAGATTTTCCCTCACTCACTCACTCACGAAGACACACACGACACCCATGAAAAAAAACCTATTATTCACACATATCGCGCCCACTCTTCTGTCTATGAAATATGTACAAAAGCCAATGGTTGGGACTGCGACGATATTCCGCTGGGAAATTGTTAACGAACTATGAACTTTAGCTTTGTTTTGTGATCGAAACGATTGTTCCAAGGCACTTCTCTCACTCTACATCCTCCATAGAAAAGAAAAGAATAATGACGACACCTACACCCACACCCATATTCCTCAATTATTAAGAACAACACACACATCACACACAACCAATGTCAAGTGGCCGTAGAAGTCTCGCTTTAAAGCAAAGTAAATAAGAGGAAATATATACAAGAAACATATATATACAGATATATATATATGAAATTGTTATGGTTATAGATTTTTAACAAGTTGAATAATTGCGTAAAAGTAAAAGTAAAAGTGAAACAAAAACAAAAACACAAAAAAATTGTTGAAACATTTAGCAAAAGCGTTCATAAAACCAACATAAACGAAGCAAGTCAGGAAGAAGGAAGGTAATAATATTAACAATAATAATAATGATGACGGTCGAATCGAAGAAGCCGAACAAACAAACAAACCAAAAATTGAATCGAAAGATATAGTAATGCTATATATACTTTATGAAATATTTAACTATGAAAATAAAAATCATTGTTTGAAATTAAAGTGAAAAAAGTAAACTTACTAAAAAAAAAAACAAAATCAAAAAAACCAAAAAACAAACGAAATTTCGTGTTTGCTAATTTTGTGTCCTCTACCAAATTTTTGAGTTCTGTTTGCAGAAAAATCAAAAGTAAGTATACCCGTATTATTCGATTTGTATTATTTGAACGTAATTGGCATGACTATATGTTGTATTCGATGTTTTTAAATAAAATTAGCAAACACACAAGCACAGAACCAGAGACCATATTCGGTAGCATTTTCTATAGATCGATCTGGCCATTACTAATCACGCGCTCTCAAGTCAATCACCTATAACAATCGTCTTGATCAAGAAATACCGATATATATATACCACATATAACGTCTACGAGTATAACGAAAACGATAACGAACGAGCACATAATCATTACTTTCAGCTTTAAATAATCTACGAACTAGACCTAAACCGATATATATACATATTTATATTTACTAACTTTTATAAAACAGTATATGTACCATATATAGAGAGTGTCTGTGCAATCGCTCCAGGGGATTACTTTTTGGTTTTTTAATACTCAGTACGATAACGAATACCAAATAGAAGTGCAATTTATGCAAAATATACTTATATTCGATTATACAAACTATTTAGAGACAGTTTCAAGTTGCGTCCGTTGTTTAGACACTGAAACACAGCAAACAATAAAAATTGTCAGTCAATCGATATGTTGCCTGCGGCTTCGATATGTTTTCGATTTCTGTTTTTTGTTCGGTTCGATGAAAACCAGGGAAACCAAACGATTACCGATTAACGATATACGCAATACGATATATGAAATCCAGTAAAAAGTAATAGTTAACATATTGGTAGACTAATTTAACGATTTTATAGCGTTTGTATGAACCGGATGCGTTTATTTTTTAATTTGTAATGCCAGCGATCAACGGATCAGCCGATATATAGCGCGTGAACATATAGCCGTCGTGTGTAATACAGTTATCATTACCCACCAAACAAATTTTGCGTTGTTATCGTTGTTGTTGTTGAGTTTGGATCGTTGTACTTTTAAATTTTACCTTACAAGTGTGTATTTTTTCGAAAATAAAAAAAAAAAAACACAAGAGCGGGCATGTAATTAGTATGTGTAATTTTTAATAGCGAACAATGAGAGTATTATAATAACAGACATTAATTTTAACAACTGATACGCTTCTAGCACATAAGATTGTACAAATGATTTATATGTATGAATAATCCGATAACCCTAGAAGAGGTTCCCGTTAAAAATATAGAATTCCCTTTTGGTTTGCCATTTAGTCATCGAAGGAGTACCATCCTCCACTCATTTGTCACCGTTGACGAACCACAGAGAGTTCGAGTGATGAGTATATACGATGTAATACAGCGAGTTATTTACTTTATACAAGTACGTCTAGTTAACGACATTTAGATTTTATACAAAGTACACACCACTCCAGACACGCAATCAGTCCCATTCGATCCCCAGGCGATCCCATTAGTTAACAGAGATCATCAAAAGACGGGCGAGGAGTAAATGAAAAATCAAATATATAGTCAATTTCTAACGATACATGCAAACATATATGGCTGGCACTCAAGATATATATAAACCAAGAGTTATATGACGTTATATAAAGCATTTTAAGGATCGCAAACTGAAATCGAAGTCGAACAGAACAGAACAGAGAGGAGCGAAACGAAGGGAAACGACACTTATGTAAATCAAAACGAAGCTATAGCAAACAAACCGAAATGTTAACTAGTTATTTAGGTGAAATATACAAGAACAACAACAACAAAAAGCCACACACTCAGACACAAAAACATTTACATGGAACCGTTAACAAGGCTTTGAAAGCAATTACTCAAAAACAACAGAACACACACACACACACGACACAAGGACACGAATGTTTTCGGCGGTTCGAGAGGCCGCCAAAAAATAGCCGAGTTGTAGCAGAGCCGCAGCAAACGAGAAATGGCCGTTTAATAAACAACTTTTGTTATCAACAAAAACGAATTGCGACTGCACTAAGCGAGTTGCGGACAAAAACAAAAACGAAGTTAATGTTCAAACTAACTAATATATAACGAATATTATATATAATACAACAAACTTAGACTGTATGTTATTTTCTCAATACAATACCTATAAAACAAAAAACAAAAACCAAAACAATAAAACAGATTCAATAAAATGAGTTATCCAATGGCAAAAGACGAGGGTTTTTAATGCTAGGGTTTGTTTATGCAAGCTCTATGTTGAGAATGATTTGGCAGATTTTTTTAATATTTAATACAATTAAATTTAACAAAATTATCTTTCATTTTCTTTGAAAAAAAAAAAAAAAACCGTTATAAATTTATATTTATAAAATTTGGCTGAACGGTCACACTGAAGCAAAGCTATCGACATATATACAAATGAACCGTCGATAACTAGTGCTATAAATTATCGAATGGCTACCATCTCTCTGGTTCACCGGTTCACTTACGTCGTAAATCTTCACGTTTTTGTTCACTTACGTGATTTAGTTGGAAGCTTTGGTTAAAAGCTAGTATCTAGTAGTTTCTAGTATTAAAAGCGACAGAGCTCTCAGAGAGATTCGCTCTCGGCTCTCTCCTCTTCTTTTGGCATACTGTTGTTCTTAACAGCTTCAATTCGACCCCATTTACATGTTAACCCGAAATTTTACGTCCATTTACATGTTAACCCGAAATT
Source organism: Drosophila auraria (assembly GCA_008042615.1). NCBI lineage: Eukaryota > Metazoa > Arthropoda > Insecta > Diptera > Drosophilidae > Drosophila > Drosophila auraria. The sequence continues at coordinate 100,041 of VNJW01010156.1, forward strand.
TGACTCTGTTTATTCGAATTTTGACAAAGCCGCCGCCAAATCCTTAAATGTAGATGACCTTTAAAAAATCGAAGCGACCGCAAGGTGGCCTTTCATATTATTAATATTTTTATAATTCATTTTAAAATAAATGGTAAATATTAACAATGATATGAGTAGCTCGTAGTTATTGAAATGAGAACTGGGAATTAGGATCTGGGATCACTGGTGGGAACACCGCTGCGCTCGTATATGATTGAAGTTTTTCGATATAAAAATATAAAAACATCGATGTTTCATCGATGTTTTCAAGAAAAAAGAATAAAATGTTTGCTTAAAAATAAAATAAAAATTTATTTTCTTACTCTACTGATGTGACAAAAACATCCATGCATCGATGTTTCTTACGTCATAAATCTTCACGTTTTTGTTCACTTACGTTGTAGATCGTTACGTTTTTGTTCAGGTTTTTTTAGGGAGAAATATCGACTCCTTGAGATTTTTTAGAGGAAAACTAAATTTTCACCTGGCAACACTGATCCCTCTGGTTCACCGGGGGTATTTTAAAATCCACACAACGGTCACACTTCCCTTCCACGCGATTACCAACAACACAAAAAACGTGTGTTTTGGTCGTCAGCGTGTTTTTCTTTAAATAAATCTGTACCAAACAGATTTCACTTGACAAAAGACACATTTTCATAAACCAAAAGCATGAGGCGTCCGAAGAAGGTAGGTTTTTACACATTTAATGGGTACTTCAAGCCCCTTTAAGGTTATGTGTTTTGGAATGTGTGTAAATAAATGATTATTTTGCAATTTTTAGTACGAGTCCGGTGAGGCCACGCAGTATATTAGCCGGCGGGCTGCCCTCAGGAAACTGCAGCTGTCGCTGAACGATTTCCGCAGGCTGTGCATCCTCAAGGGCGTTTATCCCCGAGAGCCCAAGCACAGACGCAGGGCCCAGAAGGGATCCTCGGAGATCAAGGTCCTTTACCACACCAAGGACATACGTTTCCTGCTGCACGAGTCCATAGTGTGGACGCTGCGTGACTACAAGGTTTGTTGGGCACAGAAATACCCCTAAAACTAGCTTTAATTCCTTCAAAACCCTTAGATCTTCGCCAAGAAGAGCAGCCGCGACCGCGCCATCAAGGATTTCCGTAATTTGAAGCGTCGCCTGGCCCTGTTCCCCGAAATCAAGCTCGATCACATTGTCAAGGAGCGCTATCCCACCTTCATTGATGCCTTGAAGGATCTGGATGACTGCCTCACTCTGCTCTTCCTGTTCAGCACCTTTCCCTCGCTGCACTTGATTCCCAGGGAGCAGTCGAACCTCTGCCGCCGCCTGACCATCGAGTTCCTGCACTATGTGATCGCCTCCAAGTCCCTGCGCAAGGTGTTCATCTCCATTAAGGGCTACTACTTCCAGGCGGAGATCAAGGGCCAGAAGGTCACTTGGATTGTGCCGCACTATTATCCCTTCAAGCCACAGTCCCGCCAGGAGGTGGACTTCAAGGTGATGTCCATCTTTGTGGAGTTCTACACGATTATGCTGGGCTTCACCAACTTCCGGCTGTTCCATGGCCTGAATCTGGCCTATCCTCCGCAATTCCCGAGCAGCGTGCTCCAGGACAACGAAGATACTCTAAAAGACGAGGCTAGCTTCGTGTCGGATCGCATTGCAGCTCTCAACTTCGAGCTGCTGCGCACGGACAAGGTTCAGGAGGACGAGGAGGAGCTGGACATCGACATGGAGCTGCTGGAGCAGGACGGCGACTCGAAGCGCATCATCAAGATGAAGCAGGAGGCCCAGGAGGTGTCCCGCCTGCGCACGCTCTTCAAGGGTCTGAAGTTCTTCATCAATCGCGAGGTTCCCCGCGAGCCGCTGGTCATCATCATCCGCTCCTTTGGCGGCAAGGTGTCCTGGGACTCCTCAATTTTTCCCGGCTCTGCCTACGACGAAAGCGATGAGACCATCACCCACCAGATTGTGGACAGACCCAGCCTGGCCACCCAGTACATCTCGCGCGACTACATCCAGCCGCAGTGGCTCTTCGATTGCGTGAATCAGCGCCAGCTGCTGCCCACCAACAAGTACTTCTTGGGCGAGAAGCTGCCGCCACACTTGTCGCCCTTCGTGGACTCCAAGCGGGACACATACATCCCGCCCGAGGAGAAGGCCCTGCTGGATCCCTCCCTGATCGAAACGCATGGTAAGATCCTTGAAATTCCCAACTATAAAGATTATTTCTTAATGTATATTCCAAAACGCAGAGCAAAGCGATGAGGAATCCGAAGAGGAACCCGAGAAGGAGGAGGAGACTGTAGACCAGGAGCTGCTGGATGCTCAGCTGCAGCTTGCCTACCAAGAGGAAACGGCCGAGTACAAGAAGTACGGCGGTGCCGATGGCGTCAACGAAGACGAGGTGGAGTCAGAGGATGACGACGATGATGACGATGAAGACGACGAGCTGGATGAGCAAGAAAAACGCTTGCAGCAGGAGAAGCAGAAGATGTCCGTGCAGTCGGGCAAAGTGCACAAGGTCAACAAGCGGCAGGTGCATAAGGCCGAGGTCGACGAGCACCGCCTGCAGGCGCGCATGGTAAAGCCCCGCCACCGCAACCTCTTCCGCAAACTCATCCGCGAGAAGCAGACCAAGGAGAAGGAGGAGTGGTTGCTGCGCAAGAAGCGTCGCACCATCGAGGCCGACGAGAAGGAGGCCCGCAAGGCCGCCAAGCGGGAGGCGCGCAAGGAGGCGGCCGCCGCTGCGGCCAAGGCTTCCAAGCTGGTCAAGTGAGCTGGCTAGGGAGTAGGCTGGCTTTTGGGGGTTTTTTCAGTGTCTTGATTTTTGGGTAAACTTAAAATAAACAATGAAAATGTATAAAAAATACAACAAAAGCTTTAAAAGGGATTTCGGGATAAAGAACGCAAGCTCAGGAGTACAAAAAACAAAGCTACACATCTTGGAAAACAAATACCATGAGTTCAGGAGTAAAAAACCAAACCTACACATCTTCAAGGACAAATACCATTAACTCAGGAATAAAAAATCAAAACCCACTCATCATTGAGGACAAATACCGCGGACTCAGGCTTATAAAACCAAAATGTACACATGCCAGCGTATTCGGCAGCCGATATTCGATATGTTTTCCATGAATATTCCCTGTGGTTCATGATTTCAGGGGCTCCTATCCTCAAACTCAGTGCCCAACCCTGCAAGTAATCCATGAAATTTATTTTGAAAGAATATTTTGTTACTCTTTATTTTGCGCTTTACAAAATGATGAACAATGAATTTCGTTTGGGAATTATTAGCGTAAAAAGTTAATTAAAATTTGTATAGGAAAATGTACAATAACGTTAAACGCAGCTGCTGCCGGCAACAGCAACAATTCAAAACCTTCGTTTTAGCAAATAAATCAAGCTGTTAAAACATTTGTTTGTTATCCCTCAAGGCTATCCAAAAATTGAACACAACGTTTATAGTTCATAATCTTATGTGTTGGGTGTAGGTGTGTGGCTTTCTTCAGTCAAGAAAGTGGTGGGATTCCGACTACAAAAAGTTCCTAGGCCCAGCCACGACGGGGGGTTAACTTAGGGAGCTACTCGTTTTGTATACATGTATATATCGTATCGAATTAGCACTATTTATATTGTATATGCCCTGACGCAGTCCAAGTCTGTCGTGTGGTTCCCTATTACGCTACCTCTACTCTTGTATATCCATCGCTAGTACAACTACAGCTTCTCTCAACAAATGCCAAGATTACATTCTATAATATATTTCATTCCTAGTCGCTATCGCTATCGCCTACGCCCGCCGCTCCATCCTCGTCGTCCTCATCATCACTGTCCTCCAGTTCGGGCATGGGAAAACGCAAGAGGGCCGCAATTCCAGTAAGTTGAGCAAGTTCTGAGGGGAAAGAAAAGTAAAGTTAATCAGGGGGTTTACTTTAGAATTTAACAATAAATAAAATTGCAGAATGCAAGAGGAGAAAACCAGATTTTCCAGTCAACTACACAAAGCCCATCCATACTTGAACCCAGTGACTACTCTCAATCTCAGAACTGCAGCAGCAGCAGCTCGTATTCCACTTTTTTTATGCCCCCGGGTTGTGGGCGTTGCTGCTGTCCAATCCCAAGGCTCACCGGTTGTTCTAGGCCGTGACTCAGCCGAGTGGTGAACTTCACATTCACAGAGCATTACAAATTCATGGGTTTGCCCAATTACCCAGGAATTAATGCAGGCTCTGTGTCGGATATTGTTTACTTGAACATTTCTTGTGTTGCCAGCCAGGCCCCTTTATCTCTCTTAAACTTTTGTGATGTTTACACAAGGCTTCTCTGCAATGTTTATATGCTTGTGTAATTTAAAGCTGGTTAAAATGTCTCATTGAATTAAATTGCGAGCAGATAAGAAAGGGAAGTACTTGAGAAAAAATAGTTACAAGCTACAAAGTAGGGGGGATTCTATTTCGGAGCCTCAACGACCCATTTTCGAGTCTTGCCAAAAAAGAAACTCTAAGAGGGAAACGCATCTCGTGAGTCACTTGTGAACGCTGCTATTTAAAGCATTTCAAGCACTTTTACACCCTGCAAATATTCGCAATATGTGAAATGTAATTTTAATTAATTTTAAATTGCCAACAAAATGAAATTGAAAGTCTTTTCTGTAAACTACTTGGCAGCCTTTCAATGCACATTGATGATGCTGATTTTTTGCTCATCTTGCAGTGGACTTTGTAATGTGGGAGACTTCTCCAAGAAATCATATATGTAAATATTTGTTTACGGGGCAGCGTATTGCAACGCCGCTTTTAAAAATAGACTTTAACGAGGTCATTAGACACACAGGGGAAGCGAGCAGCCAGCCTGCCTCCCTGCCAGCACATGAATCTTCAAATTGAGCATAGAAATGGCCAAAAAGGTGGAGCAGGCATATGATGTAAAGATGAATCTATTCTGGGATATTTCTTTTCTTTATTTCTTTCACTTTATTCTTATGCTGATTTACACGGAATCTATAAAGCAAAGAAATTCCCTATGAAGGTTGAAAAGAGATCTTACAAACTCCTCCTATTTTCGTTTTTCTCTCATACAACTCCTCATATTTTTCCTAGTTTCCTTTTTGTATTTTAATTAAGCAGCTGCTGCTGCTGCTCACATCTCTCAGATCTTTCCATGTAGATTTTTTCTTTGTAGCTTATTTCTATCACTTAATTTAAGGAGGCCAAGGAGCATGTGTATGCACTTAATTAAATCAGTGAAGAAGTTTCTTTCAGCACTTCACAGTGAGTCATTAGATGGCACTCTTTATTCTATTTTTGAGGAATGGAAAAATGCAGAGAAAAATACTGGAAGTGATCGAAGATTTTAAGGATCTAGTAACTCTATCTAAATAAAATATCCCTTTTTAGAAGGATTTCCTAAGCAAATTATTGTATTAATTTCTATAAAACCTCTTCAAATCCTAAAAATTGTCTCTGTTTAAATTTATTTTATTTATTTTACGGGATGTAATTTTAAGAGGGATTTTCTCTCAAAATTATCGCCTTAATTTTTTTTAAATTAAATATATATTTATATATAAAATTTAATATCTCTTTCATTATTTCTCCCCTTAAATTTTAAGTATTTTTCAGTAATTTCTCCCCTTGATTTTTCCTTATATCTATTCATAATTTAAGTACTTACGTTCTCCTGAGATGTGCATGCTGGAAAAGATTTTCACCTCGCCGCCAGCATCGCGTACAGATTCGACCAGATTCACATACTCCTTCCTGAGATTGACATCTTGACATCTGCATAGAAAAAAGGTGACAAAATGTTTAATTTATAAGAAAACCTGTAAAACCTATAAGCAACGCAAATATGATTCCCATTGCATCAATTAATAAACCCATTTATCAACCATATACGGATATGTACAAGTATCTATTGCACTTTCACATTCCACAAACCGGACCGAGCAAAGTGCTGGGGATCAGGGCACGTGATGGGCATTAATCCGCCATGAATAAGGTGTCAAGTTTAACTGGAAATAGTGGGTTCACCTAGTCGTCACCCACCACCTCAGCTACACATTATACTTAAGATTTGCATGTCAAACGTACAGAGAGCATGAAGTCACCCGTTGGGGCAATGAAAGTGCCAACAGACCAACCAAGTGCAGTTCAAAAACCCCGCACAAAATATTAACTTGGAATGACCAGCATCAGGTAAGAAAGTATGAATAAGAACTGCAAAAAATTCCAACAAAATTCAATTTCAATAAACATTTTTATTGACGACAACAAACCGCTTTTTGAGAGAGAGAAGAGCGATCGCTTCGAGTGCCATGTGGAGACTACAGCACGTGCAGAGCCAGAGAGAGGGAGAGCAGCGGCTGGCTAGCTGGCTGGGACTGTGTGTCTTCGCAGCGAAGAATTAGTTGCAAAGCGGCTTTCTTGCGGGCAACATCGAGCTGGCGAGCGACTCTCGAGAGGCAGAAACCCAAACCCAAACCGAAACCGAATCGAACCGGCGGCGGCGGCGGCAAAGATTGCCACGCGAAAAGAAAAATTGGTGCTAAGACCCCGCTAACAAGAAGAAAAAACCCGCAAAACTGCAACCTCAAAAAGCTAAAAAAGTAAAAGAAAAGTGCACAAAATACGCATAAAACAAGATACAGAAAGGTGCGTTTCCTTGCCGGGTGAAAGTTTTTAATCTCTCGATAAGGCTGAAATCTCCCAACCATTTCGAGTTTTATTTCATTTTTTACGTTGACTCAGCTCTCAGAAATGCAGATACAGATACAATTTTATCTGCTACCTGTATATATTTGTGGGATATTTTTTTAGCGGATGAGTAGTTAACCGCAAGCTGCGCTGAACTGTGAGCCATTGTTGTTGTCGGATGCAACCGGTACATGCAATCTTTTGCTGATGTTGCTCCCAGGCACCGAACATCATGTAAAGGTATATGGCTGCCACCGTTTCTGTTGCCTTGCTGCGTGACAATGATTGCACAATGGAATCAATTGTTTAATGGAATTAGCTTGTGTGTGCACGAGGCCGAAAGCAGCCCCTGACTTTTTGGCCAGCAAGCGGGGGAAAGTGCGGTGCCGGAACGACCAAAGATATCCAGAGAGTGAGCGCGTAGAAATGTGTAATTAAATGTGAGAGAAATGGAGGGAAGAACGTGAACTTGAGTCAACCTGGACAGACACGAAATTGGATGCGCTCTAAATCCGTTTGAGAATTAAAAAGCTAAGAAAATAACAACAGTTTTGATATTACAATTGCCTTTAAGAATCTCTTCTCATAAAGAAAATAAAAGAATAAAAAAAAAACGTATTTTAAAGATCTCTTCTCATTAGAGAATCAAAAAATAAGAAATATCTACAGTCTTGGGTTTAAAATCCCCTTTTTTAAAGACCTTTTCTTTTTAGAAAATCGTAAAATCAAGATTTAACTAGTTTTAGAATAACCAAAGTTTTGGGTTTGAAAATCGGTTTTCCATGACCTCTTTTCATTAGGTAAACCCCCTTTTTTAAAGGCAACGCCTTGATTTTAAGCACTTCCAACTCGATCGTTTCACAAAATCAGCCAACTCATCGGGTTGCCCCAACAGTTAACCCAACAACACCCAACCCCAAACCATTAACAAACCAAAACAAGCAAGGAAACCCTTAAAAATATAAACCAAAAACCCAATAAATGTGAATCATAAAATCCGTGTACATTAAACGAACATTCCGCCGCCCATTTAGGGTATCAATAACGTACACTCCCGGCCTTTTAGACCTTTCACTTCTTGCTCAACCTTAAACTTTTTCGAGTCTGTTTTCTCGAGCTTTCACAATAAAAATATAATATATACATACACATATATTTAAATATATGTAAAAGTATAAACAATTGTCTTACGAGACAATATTTACAAGCGTGGCCAGCTGCGACAAAAATAACAACAAATAAAAACGCTTAAAGGGGGCACGTTTTTTGATGCACAAGACAAAGAGGGACTAGAAAAACTGGTTGGACACATGGATAATATGTGAAAAAAATACAAAAAAAATTTAAAAAATATCTGGTCAAGAGGGGGGAGAAGAACCAGTTGAAGAGGAAAATTGCAAATGCATTTGGACACTAGAAGAACTTGATAAGCTTAGATACAGAGAAAGAATAAATAAATGGGGCTAATATATTTAAGATATATTGCAAGAGATATTAGATATGTAGATATTTCCACATTTAAGTCTGAAAAATAAGTATAGAATAAATAGTTAATAATAAACCATTTAGCTTAGATTTTATAGGTGATAAAACCTCTTTTGATATTAAACTCTCCGACTTCGTAAATATTTTTAAAGCTGGATCACATTGCAAGACTTCCATTCGAAACCTAGAATTTGAACCCACAACAGAATTTATAAAACTCGAGACCAAAGTGTGTCCGCTTCAAAAGCTGCCCCCGAAGGCGATCCATAAACGGAGTGATTAAATAAATTAAAATTCTTATTCTTGTATTTTGTTGTTTATTACGCCGGTTCTCTTTCTCTTTCTCTCTGTCTCTGTTTTTTTCTCCATCTCTCGCGCCCACAGCGAGTTCTAACAATTAGCACAAGAAATGGCTCACAGAGCCTCAGGGTTTTCGATTCCACAAGGCTATAAGACTTATATATGGGGCGCAGCTTATTTACATCAGAGTTTAGTTCACAGACTGAGCAATTTGCAAATCGAAACTCGTCTGGCCAAGACAGAGCTATAAAAAGAGACGCCAAAAAAACAGAGTACGCAAAAATCAAGCTACGAAATTCGACCATGAGTGGCAACGGATATGGACTAAATGGGTGAGGGACGATGACAAAGTGCAGGGAGAAAGCAAAGCTAAAATATTTTAAATTTAAATAATAGTAAGTAGTAATAGAGAGGGACTTATCGGAAACATTCCTCAAAATGGCTCAGCATGTTAAATTCCTACAATCACTTCTTGCCTGATAAGAACATTTATTTATAATTATTTATAATGAGGGCATTGACGACACATTAAAGTCGACACAATTCGAGTATATGTACATTATAGATATGACTTGGGTTTTAAAGATTGCCAAAAGGTTTTTGAAACTATGAAATGATCTTTTTTAAATTATTCCCGAAAAGAAAAGGCATCTAGAATAGGATTTATGCAGCCTAGTAACAGAAACTCTTGCAATACCCATCACAAGGCCTTTCTCTTTTTGTTTTTAACTAAAAACCCCATTATTTGTCACCATAAAAGCCCATAAAAACTAAAAACCCAATTATTTGTCACCATAAAACAATAAATATTTAACTAAATTAAAGAATCAATATGTACCAAGCCACTCCAACTCTTCTGTGGGATTATCTGTCCAAATATCAACTCCACTTGACTCTCTGTACTCAACTCGCATTCATATATCTTTCCTCTTCAGTTCCTACTCAAGTGCCGGCCACTTAACACCGTCGATTCAGAGATGCTCACCAGACAGCCCGACTACACCATCTCCGAGCTGGGCTATCCAGTGGCACCCACCACGTGCGAGTCCCTCAAAAAGCTGGAGCACAGAACTCTGCCCAGTTCCCCGCCCTCGCCTCATCGCTTGCTGCCGCTGAGGGAAACCCTCGACGATTGCTTCAAGCGGCTGATGATGGAGGAGGACCCCGTGTACCAGCACAAACTGAGGAAAAATCAGTGGAATGAACAGCAGCGAAGGCGGTAAATTAAGAGGAAACCCTAAGCAAAGATCACATAATACATTTCCCTCCTCTCTCTTATTTCTCACTCTTGGCACAATGGCGAAACAATCAGCAGTAATCAAAAATGTCGAGATAAAGGCGAGTCCACGACGACAACGACGACGATAGCGTCTGCCTGCGATCTGAACAATTTTTGAGATTGGAAGAAGAATGCCTTCTGGGGGAACCTACACAAACCCAAAGCGGACTGATTAATGTGCTAAAATAAAACACCTTGTGCCTAGAACATTAAGTTTATTAAAATGTTAAGTGAATAAGAAACATATATCTCTTAGTTCTCATTTAATTGTCAGCCACGCAGTAAGCATGCGAAAAATATTCTCAAATGGAATTTCAACGGCCCATTAAAATGTAAACAAAGGAGGAGAACATTGTAGAGAGAACAGCGGAGAACTACTAGAACCGAAACAGACAGGCAGCCAAAAATGGTGGGGAGACGACATTGATCGGGGCAACCTTGATCATGAGCACGTCGCCATCAGGCCAACAAATTAATGCTCTCGGACGTGCTTTCTTTAAATGGCTAAAACGCTGTTGATTGCGAGCAGATCTGCGGAATTTGTCAGCGGAAGAATAAGCACTTATGGAGCGGATGGAGGAGAGTTAGAAGTGCTTCCAACTTGTCTAGAGTCTAAGAGGTAAGACCCTTGTGACATTTGTCATGAGTAGAACTAAAGTTATCTCTACTTGAGAGGCCATAAAACAAACATTCTCTTAGCTACAACGACAAAACTTCCGTAAAAAGCTTAGTCTTCGTTTCTTAACAATGTAAAATTCGATTTTTTTACAGTTCTAAGTTATTCAGAAGAATTCCTCAATGGGAATCTTATAAAGTGAACAATTTAGAGAAGTTTTAAGGCGATTTTATCAATAAAAAGCATTCAAAACTGTATAAAAAAAATTAATCAATGAAATATTAAAAGAAATTATACTTTTATAAGAGTTTTAAATGACATCTTTCAATAAGCATCTAATAAATTCTAAATAAACCAGCAAGGTTAAAGAATTTGATTCTTTCTGAATAAAAATTCTTTTTTTTTTAAGTGCAAGTATATAAAAACCTAAGACATATAGTGTTTCCTGACATTATTATATAAAGGAACCACCTCTGATTGCATTTAACTAAAGTCAGATAATGAATACAAGCATTAGAAGACTACAACAATTATTCTAGGAATAAGAAGTTATTCTTTACGATGAAATATATTCACAAATCAATTTAATTCCCAAATCTCCCAGTTCTTTGCGTAGCAAACTAATTAAGAAACAATCAAGCGAAAAATAAAATTAATTGCCGCTTCTTCAGATTTCCGCGAGTGCCCCAATATTCGCAGTCTTGCCGGCAGCCTGGTGACACATGCTGCATATGGAGACATGTGGCCACCAATTGTCATCGCACTCTGGCTTCTTGCTGTCTGAAGTTGAAGGTTTTTGCTCATACTTTGCAATCATGCTCTTGATCTCTCCGCTTGATTGAGCCTGTGCTCAGCTGGGAGCGGAAGGTTAGTGCTCAGTCGTCTGGAACTCACCTAAAGAGATTGTCCGAGATGAGCAGCGTTTCGATGGCCTGGGACTCGGCGGCCTGGAGGACGTGCTTCTTGCCGTAGAAGGCCTTGGCGGGCTCACATTGCAGCATCATGTAGAATTGCTCCAGAACCTTGACCTCGCCAGCTGCCTTGGTGTCGGACATCTTGGCCAGCACGGCAGGATCCTGGAGTACCTCTAAGGATTTCAAAAAACTGTATTAAAAGGTAAGACAAAGAATAAATCGAAGAGAACTAACCCTTCAGGGAGTGCTTGAAGCCCGAGGAGGCATGCACCAGCATGAACTTGCTCTTGTTGTCCAGCAGCAGCTTGTAGTCCATCTTCACCGCCTGCTGGAACATGTAATCGTAGAACTGATCCCGCACGAAGCCCGGCGAGGCGATAAGCACACACTTGACTATGTCAAAGTTGACATGCCGCAGGATGCTCTGCATCACCTGCTCGTAGAACTTAGCCAGACCCTTCTCGTGCTGCTGGACGCTGCCCTTGCGCTTGCGCGGTATCGAGACCTCGATCTTGCTTCGCACCAGAGTCATGCTGGCTGTGATCAGGCAGACGTGGGCCAGTCCCTCCTGCATCACGACGGCAGCCACATCCGCCGATTGCGTGGGATCGCAGGCCATTTCGATGCGCTCCAGGGCGATGGTGTCCCACTCGGGCTTTCGCAGCTCGAACTTGCGGTTCAGCTCCAGATCTAGGGTGTGGTAGGCGCCCATCTTGACGTACTGGTTCTCCTCGATGTTCCGCCCCTTCAGGCGGAGCACGCAGGCCTGCGTGTCGAAGTCTATGCTCTCCACGGCGATGGTCAGCGTAGTGCGCACGCGGCTGCTGGTGGAGGAGCCAGTGGCCGTCTCATTCTGCACCTTGCGGATGGTGGTGCTGCGCACGCTGTCGCCCTCAGCTATCAGGTTGTAGGCATGCCACATGTCCTCCGACTCCTCCGGCATCAGGGTCACGTTGCTACAAGGATTTAGTAAGTTATCCTGGGCTTCATCTTGATCCGGCTCACTCACCCCTGCATGCCCTTGTCCACGTATTTGCCCAGCAGCTTCATTTCGTCGCGCGGTTGCTGGTCAGGATTTGGTTTTCGTTGGTGCTTCGATTCCACTCGCCGCTTGTCACTTGCATCCAGCCAGAGATTTCCACGGTTCACAAAGGCGGCGTTGCATAGTTGTCATTGGGTTAATTCCAAGCAGTTGCCAAATTACACACGGCCGGGCGACGGGATGAATGGACATTCACACGGGACACCGCCGTTGGGGGACCAGTGCTGCGCGCCTAGCGGGTTTCGCGCCGAGATAAGGCTAGTCTTTCGGAAGCTAAAATTGTATTATTATTTTCAACTAAACTTAAATAATTATGTAAAGAATAACAGGCCCTAAACAGGCAATCGAAAAACCTTTTGCTTTATAATTAATTCAAGTTAAAGGAAAATATAAACCTAGAAGGCCAAAAGAACGTTACATTTTCAAAAAATATCGAGTTATGACAAAATGGCCTATTATAATAATTAAATAACTATTTGGCCTAAAATCGATGATTATTTGGTTTATAATTAAAAAAAAGGGGGAAAAATTGTATGGCATCTACTTGTAAATAGTGTATAGAAAGAGCACAAGATTTAAGAAAACTTACAAAGAATATTAATTTAGATCCCTACTTATAGCTATTTTCCACTGTAAACTGCCTGCACTGGTCGGCAAAACCAGCTGACCCGCTATCTCAGTATATTCTAGTATTTCTCCGAGTGAAATTTCCGGTGTTTGCTAAATGGTCACTCCAATCAAGACCATGTGCGTCCGCCAACAACAAATACATTAATTTGTATTAAAAAATACACATGTTTATTGAAATTACCAACTTTGTACTTTTCACTTAAACATCTAATGGAACCTAGACTAGCAGACGCTCGATCTCCTGCTGGATGGAGGTGATCTGCGACTTGAGCTGACTGCCCTCGTTGGTGGTCACCGAGCAGGCGACAATCGGCCGGGAAACGCCGCAGGCACGGCCCAAGGCCTGCTTGGAGCGCACGAAGACGTAGGGAACATTCTTGTCCTCGCACAGAAGCGGCAGATGCATCAGAATCTCGATGGGCTCCGTGTCGCCGGCGAGAACGACGATATCGGCCAGGCCGCGATTCAGCGTCTTGGTGGCCTCGTTTGCACCCTTCCTCAGCTGGTTGTAGTTCAGAGCCTGCTGCAGCAGATTCATGATCTTGGCCGTGAGCTGGGCATCGGCCAGCGGGAATGCCTTGGGATTCACTTCCTCAGTCTGTGAATAATAGAAAAATGTTAGTACTCAACATCTACTCTGAGTTTCTGATAGCTAACTCACCATTTTTGAGTTTCTTGTTGTCCTTTACTTTGGGAGAAATACAAATTAAATGCTACCTCTCGGCTTGTTGCTTCACTGAGGGCAATTTGCACAGAAATAATTGAAAACGTTTTCAAAACACGTGCGTTGACGTTGGAATACCGTTGGCGGGTTGCTCAATAATACTAAAAAGCCAGGTCATACTGCCTTTAACCGATATTTATCGCAAGGTAAATTGGCTAGTTCTCGCCAAAAAGTTTATTGTACAAAATCTTAAAAGAATGTATTAACTTTGACATTATTATTTATTTATAAATTAAAAAAAAAAAAATGGATATAATATTAATTTTGTTTTAATAGATAAAAAACGTCTTATACAAAATTTAAAGTATGAGCACCGAGTTGAAAATCAGCATACTAAGATTTCTAAGCGGATTAGTATATGAGAAATGGGAAAAAAGTGCACAAATGCAAATAACAGATTGGGCTGTTGGGGGCAATTGAACTAAGTTCTAATTTTGAAAAATATTAAAAAAATATTAAAGATTTTAACGACCTTTTTGAAATGAACTTGTTGTCCTGGTTGTTTAATTGTCTGCCTGTCTGTTGTTCGTTTTGTATTTTCGAACCCAAATATATTTTATTAAACAGCTCGAGCTGAAAAGCTTTTGTTATACAATTTTTCGGGGTTCCTTTTTTTTTGCAGGAAAACAGCTAACAATTTTGCTATATGTCGGTGAATATGGTATGGTGGTCGTATATGGTATTTTTAACCTTGACTTAATTTATCTAAAGAATATTTTTAAGAATTTATAATTTAATCTATTTTTTTTATGTTATTTTCACTGTTGGTATTTTTCCTTAAGCCTAGTACTCACTAGCGCTAAACCCTTAGCTAGCTGAAATGGTTTCATAATTCTAGTGTGACCAGGTTTTATGGCGTTCACCAAAAATCCTTACGAAACGGCTAAACGGCCATACTGTCAGCTGTGTTTGTTTACAATTCAAATTAAACGCCGCCAAGCCGCGTACCCACAAATACGTGCAAAATTAAGAAATTATTTATTTATTTACTTAGATTATGATTTTCAATGTAGCGGGGTTAGCTCCCAATGCCGCTGAGCTGCTCCTGGCGATCTGCTCTTGGCCCTGCAGCTGCTGCCACTGCTGGAGATCCCGCTAGGGTGTTGACCGAAGGACATCTTTGTGTGTCCGGCCTCTTCCATCTGCTGCACCTCCTCGTCGTCCAGTTGGCTGCTGCTGGATCTCTTCGCATTGTAGTCGTAGAACACCTGCAACGTGCCGCATCGTTGGGCACATCCACGTCCACGCCGGCTGCTGCCACAAACTTGGCGCTTAAGTCGCCGCGCGCGGATTCTTGGAACTGACCACCATGATCTCTCTCCATGAGCTCTCCACGGAACCAAATGGCAGCTGCTTGCCCAGTGCTCCCGGATCATTTCCATACCCGTTGCCACTTCTCCTTCTTGTACTGCTTGTATGCTTCGAAGCACCAGCATCAAGAAAAGAAAAGAATCCCAGTAGGCGACCACTGGTCAGGGACGAGCAGAGGAGAAGTAGTTAACATGTCCTTAACTTTTTAATTTGGGATTTTGGCCCTTTTCTATTTGATTTGCCTGTTAAATTACATTTTTGAAAACTTAATTTTATTTTAATATTTTTTATTTGTATTCATTTTATGGTTAAGATCCCACATTCAAACTTCTTTAATTGTGTTGTAAATAAATTAATTTTCCCCGCTGCAAAAACCTGCAATACGGCTTTGTTTCCTATTGCCTGTCTCCACTTCGCAAGGGTATTATCAAATATTCCTTCCTCCCGCGCCACCCTGGCTAATGGTCATCCGATTTAAAAGACCTAACGCGATGTTCATTCTAGTATATACTACATATATTCTAGTATTTCTCTTAGCTCATCTGCG
>VNJW01010160.1:0-12354 GCA_008042615.1 Drosophila auraria
GCCGGTAATCCAGGCCTGTCACCCTGGGGAGCATTCGGGACTGGGATCTAAGGGGTCGTTAAATTTGATTTTGACCCGCCAGCGGACTCAACGGACATCACTGGAGCTGCGGTCCCTGTCACGGCACATTCAGAGGCCGAATCTTTCCTTGTACCCGACCTCAATATCATAGGAGTTTGATATATTGGGATCGGGGGCTGTGCCGAGGGAGTCAGCTGTTGAGAACCTGCGTCGAGTTGCAGGGCAGCGGCCAAATGCGGTGTGCAAACCGTGGTTTTCGTGCACTTTGGGGACTCGTTTAACAGCTTAGCACCTCATTAATTTTACGAAAACTTACAAGTAGCTTTTTAAAACCATTTTTGGTTTGCCGCATGAATGCCACCATTTCCCTTTCAACATCGCGACAAGCCTCACAGCAGTATCGCAATCCAATGTTTTTAGTAATAATATCAGCCATCCGGCCTGTGCATTCAATGCACTTGGCGTGCACGACATTGTCACACAGCCAGCAGCCAATACTATGGTCCTCTGCAGAAATTGCTTTCTTGCAGGTTTTAATTACACAGACAACACTAGAAGACATTATAGTGACTTACCACTGTAGCAGTCAGAAGTCAGAAAAGAAAATAAGAGTAGTTACGTGCACTAAGAGAGAGCAAGAGAGCGAGAGTTAGGGAGCTTAAGCCGTCGAGCTGTAATTTCGGCGTAAAGGATAAAGCAGAAAGAGGAATGCAGAAAGGCAAATCGCTGCACAAAACTAAATTGCAATTAATATAGTTATTAATACACAAAAACAGCTGCATGCGCACGCGAAGTGAAACGGTGAATTATTATTGACACAAGATAGAAGTTTTAAATAAACCCCGGTGGTTTATAGCACAAAAACACGACCGTTCACTTTGAAAGAGAAAACGATGTCCGTACCGGACCTTGTGTTCCACGGCTTCCTACTGCGGCAGGCACCATTGATTGATCAAGAGAAGGAGCGGCTGGCTCGACTTAATCCTTTCTCTGCCTTGAGGATAGCCGAGTCATCAGTCTGGATATCCGGGTTCTGAGCTCGCAGACATTGGATAACCCATGCATGGTCAGTTTGCCCCTTTGTCAAGCAGGTGCAGGCTCTGGGTCTATTCGGTATCTCCCTGGCGTGGATTAGCCTTATCTTAAGGCCAGCCCAAGTGTTGCTTATCTTAGCCAAACATTCCGCCAGAAAGCTTCTAGAAAACCCATCGGCCATTTTGGCCTCTATCTCCTCCCACTTCTTTGACAGCAGGCGCCCATCATCGTGGAGCTCATCCACCAGAGCCATAGCCAGACTGTCTCTGGCCACCACACTAAACTTTTTCGACTTCTTGACGAAGGATGTCGCCCTGGCCTTCCCCTAAGCGTCCCTGGCCCTTTAAGGTGCGCTCTCGCTCACGTCCTGTGAGCAATCGCCTGAGAGGTCCTGCTGAATCTGGTTTTATCTGCCACGTCCCGAGGGTCAGTTTTGCCCTTAGCTTCATTCATACCTATCTTGCTAAGAATGAAACTGGCTCTATTGGCTCTCGCGCGTCTCGATTTATGTCGAGTGGGTCGTCCTTGCCACCTGTCTTTCTGGCTTCAGTGGGGCTCAGCGGGGCCACACCTATGTGCGAACTGGTTTCTGGAGTGCTGCTTCCTCTCCCATCGGATCTCGACGGAGCTGGGATAACCGGATTGGGCGTCAGCAGCTCGTCTTCGTCGATCTCCGACGTCGCCTGGGAAACTTAGCCCTGACTGGGCCTCAACAACTCCTCCTAGTCAACATCCGACAGATTTTGGGTTTTAGCCTCTCCCATGAGGTTTGAAGCTCGGCGTTGGGGGTTCATTTTCAATGCATAAACGCCCACGTTGCTCGACACGGCAAAAGTGGTGGGCCACAGGGGGTGTGGGGCTTCGGGAGGTCGACCGTGTCTTCGCCCCAAAGCCACGGCAAGGCCACTACGACCCATGGTTGCCCGGCCCTGGGAAGGCTCCGTATAAACACAGCTGTATTGGTCCCTCAGCTGCGAACCAAAAGTCAGCGGGCACGGGTCGTTAACACTCCTGACTTGAGGGAAGGTATTTTTAAGACTTGCATAGGTCCCGCCCGACTACCATTTGTCAGCATTCTCGGTCGACTTGACCTTGGACCTGCTTTCAGCCACCCTCACGAGGACAGTATAGCCGCAGTACCAATAGTGCACACAGTTACGGCAGGTGACTCGGGTACCCAATTGGCCGACGGCCCTGCGTTGCAAACTTCTGGAGAAAATTATAATACCATACAAGGGTATTGTTTATGAATGAAATCGCCGGTGTTACTGTTTAGTTAATTTATTGCCTAATTTGAGACATTCAAATTTGATTGATTCGACCGCTATGCTCGTGGTTGCATCGAGAGAATAAGTGTGACTAACATAAGCTTAAGCCGCGTACAAATCATTCTATTATGCTGGTCAAAGATGTAAACAAGTTACAGTAAGAAGTTAATGGAAAAGTACTAGGCAAAATCTCGCTAGCAAACGAGAGCGGATTGTGAACAAGGAAAGGAAAAAGAGAAGAAACAGGGTGTCTCGTTCTCAAACATACCGGCCCCCCTGAACGGTTGTTCAGCACAGAGGCAGTACAGCAATCTTGGTAATTGGGCGTTTATAGGATCCGTGGCCAGTTTTTACCGTTACAACTCGGACCTTCTCGTCTAAACCTGCGTGCTCCTCGGTGATGCGTCCAAGTATCCATTTAGAGGGTGGTAGATTTGGCTCCTTAAGTACCACCAGGGTGTCGACCTTCAAATTCTCGGCTTCCAGATGCCATTTAGTGCGCTCGTGGAGTGATTTGAGGTACTCCATATGCCACCGTTTCCAAAACCCTTGGACCATGGCTTGAAGTTGATTCCACCTCTCCAATCGGTTAATCGGCATTTCCAGACGGCAGGATTCAGGCAGTGCGGTAAAAGGGGCACCAGTCAGGAAGTGAGCAGGCGTCAGAGGATCAAACGAATGGTCCCCATTTGGGCACAGCGGGCGTGAGTTTAAAATGGCTTAAATTTGCGAAAAAACAGTAGAGAGCTCCTCAAGCGTTAGAGCCTTGGATCCAAGTATCCGTCGCTTATGTAGTTTGATAGAGCGGACTCCGTCTACCCACATCCCACCAAAATGGGGAGCAGAATACCGTCTTCAAGTGCCAAGAAATCCCTTCGTTGAAAATCCAGTTAATTTCACATCTTTGGCTTGTTCGATGGCCAGACGTCTCATGTCCTCCAAAGTTTGCTTGCTGCCATGAAATGTGGTTCCGTTGTCCGAATAAAGGTCAGTGGTCTTGGATCTTCGGGCAATGAATCGTTGAAAAGCAGCGATGAAAGCATTTGTCGTTAGGTCGCTAACAACTTTGATGTGGAGCGCCTTTGTGGTTAGGCATACAAAAATAGAGAACCACGCCTTTCCGATCCGTGGATTCGTCCCTTTGATTCCTTGATTGGGATCGGCTCTGCATAGTCCAGTCCTGTACGTTGAAAACAGCGGTTAGCTTGAACTCGACGAATTGGTAGCCCTCCCATGATCTGGTTACTGGTGCCTTTGCGTTAAAGAAAGCAGCGTTTACATTGAAATACAGCCCTTCTGACAAGATTGCGGGCACCCAGTATCCAGTACTGTTGACGAAGATTGGTGAATGTTGCATCTACTAGAGTATAAAGATTGGTCACATGGAAAAAACGAATAAGCGATTGGTGAATCCTTTGGAATCAGAATTGGGTGTTTGGCATTGTTGTTGTTTGTAGAATGTTCGATTCTTCCACCGATTTGCATGATTCCATTATCGTCCAGGAACGGCGAGAATCTGATTAAATGCGATTTAGCATGAAGCTGGCGTCGATTTTCTAGCAGCATATATTCTCTGGCAAAGGATTTCTGTTGTACATGTCGAATGAGTCGTCGTCGTGTTGCAGCAGCTCTTCGGATGTAAGGAATGGTGAATTATTCGTGTGATGAGATCGAAGAGTGTGAATAAAGCGATAAAAGTAGCTAGATGTCCGTATAGGACGCGTCCAGGTTGAGAATTTGTGGATGAGCAACTCGTTGATACTTTCATCAGGAAAGTTATGTGGAATTGTTGGCTTGATCACTCGTTCTTTGGTGTCACATCGATACTTGACGAGATCCTGAACTTGTTTGTAGAGGTAGAGTTTGTAACACAATTTCTGAATCTGTCCAGCCGCTGATGCTGAAAATAGGAATTGTTAGTGATTTTTTGACAATGGTAAGCATTCAGTTCCAAGCGCGGAAAAGAGACGAGCTTGAAAGGTGCCACACGAGTTTTTGCGGAAACAAGGGTTTTTTAGAAACTGCTTCCAACTGCTACAAGAGTGTAGACAGCTGCACCATAGGGGTGCGTGGAAGCGTCGGCGAATCCGTGTAGTTGAGCGTCTCGGAAGGGTAAGGCAATATATCGTGGTACTTGCCATTGTGTAAGTGAAGGCAGGTCCTCCACCAAAGCTCTTCAGGAATTGGGTCATCCCATTGCAGTACGCTTGTCCAACTCTCTTAAAATATAAGCTTGAGTAATACAATAACACAGGTCGACAAAAATCGACATTTTTTTTGCCGGCGAATAAAAGTCATTGATTCTGATAAATCTGAATCGGTACATTACGAGTCCGAAACTGAAAAGCTTCCATCACCCACCAATTTTGAGAAAATTGCGGTCAAAGTATCATGCACTGCTTGAATCGGCACTTTTCAAGGCTTAATAACTCCCAAACCTTACGTAGCTCAGAGCGGGTATTCAGCTTAAAAAGAGCTTTGGCTTTTCTACTTCAATATGGAACAATAATATCCAATGGGAGACCTCTCGTTCTTTAGGTATAATGCATTTTACCAACTTAAATTTGTCACAAATTTTTGCTATGTTGTAGCCCTGATATTTCGAACATTTTTGTTAGAGACTGCTTTGCGTTCGGAACATTGATGTTTCTTTAAACTTTCCAAGAAATAATTGTAAATAAGTTGAATACATTCAGAACAAATTCAACTTTGTATATAAATATGATAATCAAAAATGTGCGCTCTCTCTCTCTCTCTCTCTCTCTGTCTCTCTCAGAAACTTTATTGTTTAATAACTTCTATGTTTATCATCCGATTTTACTTAAATTTTCAGAACGCGTCCACGATTCCCATTTTATTAAGCCTATCTATTTATTTTACGCCGAAAATGACGCATATGGTTATATACCGTTTTTTATGTTTTTCGGGGGCGGAAGTGGGCGTGGCCAAATTTTAAAAAAACTTGATCTGCGTGCAACAGATTCCAACGTGGTCACCAAATTTGGTAACTCTAGCTCTTAAAGTCTCTGAGATCTGCTGTTTCACACGGACAGACAGACGGACAGACGGACATGGCTAGATCGACTCGGCTAGTGGCGCTGATCAAGAATATGTATACTTTATAGGGTCTGAGGTTTCTCCTTCTGCCTGTTACATACATGCTCGGTTGGCACTAACATATAATACCCTTGTACCCTATGGGTACCGGGTATAAAGAGGCGTCACATTAAAAAAAAAAAATGTTTACGTAATTCCCAAAAAAAATTTAAATCCAATAGGTTAAATACAAATTAAAAAAAAAAATTTTTTTTTGCCAATTCGGTATTTGAACCCATACTTTTTGCTACTACGTAGGGTCAGTTTGGCAGCATGAGTTGATATGATTTGTTAGTTGAATATCTCCAGTATTTTTTAGTATGAGCTAGAGCTCGGCGAAATATGGTATTTTAAGCTTAAGTAGTTTTTTTGGAAAAATTAATTTAAATCTGTCCAACTTTGAGAAGCGATTATAAATATTTAACATTTTGCTTTTAAATAGCTAGAAACAACAAGAAATTCGACTTTCGCAACGAGTTTTTGGAAAATGAGCCACTGTGCGGCGTGTGTATTATGAGTGTTTACCTGAACAGCCCTCTCACTGATTACTGATCCATCACTAATGAGTAATCATGTTGCTCTGGTGAACGCGGCCATTGTTGCATTCTATTTGTATTATTTTATAAATCTCATACTTCTTAAGCTTATTAATAATATATTTTGTAATATCTTCTAGCTCATGTGAAGCCACAGGAATTTCAATGAATTTATTTCCAACATGAAAGAGATTATTCCTGATGTCAACATTCGGTATAGAATTTAATATATAGAAGTCAATGGGTACACACTCTTAATTACGTTTTAATTATATTTGTTGGAAAAAGTTTTCAGTAAAAACGTGTGTTTCCAGCAATTGTTAACGACGTACTCATTATAAAGGTGGAGACTGTACTGTCTTTTTGTCATTGATCTCATCATTTTTATATGAATATTTATTCGAGTGTATAAGAGTGTAATGAATTTATCAAAACCGTTCCCATATCGAACAGTTTTCATCTCTTTGTCCTTAGAGATTATTAAAAACATTTTTAAAATATCAAAAATATAACTTGTTCGTAAAATATTCATAAATGTATTATAATCCACATATACATGACGCTTGTTTAAAACGTCTCGCTTAAAAATAATAGTAAAAGTCGCATTCTTACGAACGAGACAAATAAAATGAGTCTATGACGGCCAATACAGAAATAGTTTCTAATATTATCTATTATTTATATTATTTTCGGCTGGCATAAATCCACCAACTGAACCCTCCACGAGGGTGCCGGCTTGGCAATGGGCACTGTATTATCCCGGATAGCGGGTATTACACTGCCGCTTTCTCTGTCTGGGGTAATGCAGTGTCTAGCTAAGGCTACGATTCAATTCCTGCGGCCCTCCAAAGCCTAAGTAAATGAATCGGTAGCCATGGTTGGATAGGTTTAACTTCTCCGCTCGCCAAAGCCAGGCACCAGCTCCCCGCGCAGGGACGGGCCGAAGCGCTCAAGCGAGGGGCTGCAGGCGAAGGCGCAGTACAAAGCTGCCCTTAAAATCCAGAGCCGGCTCCAGGACAAGCCCAACATCTCCAGTGAGGGGAAGGAAAAGCTGGCCTGGGCAGAGCAAAGGATTGAGGAAAGCCGACTGGACTTCGCAAAACTACCGCAAATGGCCTCTAAAAGTTTCGCCAATAAGGTGAAGGAGAGCGCCGCTAAGGACGCTCCGGTGAGCAAGCGTCAGCGTGGGCCCAAGGAGGCAGGCCCTCCACCCTCCAAAGCGAAGCCAACCAAGAAGATGACGAAGGTCAGTGAGGTGATCAAACGACATTTGATCGTGGCACTCATTGACCAGAGCGACGAAAATGGCAAGATGACCGAGGCGCGGTGGATGAATGTGCATGCGCGATTCGCATAATCGCTGTTTACACGGATGGAGGAAGACCCCAAGGCTCCCATGCCCACATTCGATGGTGCCGGGTGGCTGAATGGGGTAAAAATAATGAAGTGTATGCACGACCCGACTCGGAAGTGACGCAAACGGTCGGCCAATTGGAAGCTTTGTGGGAGGGCGCCAAGCTAGAGGTAGTGGACAGAGAGTTAATTCCATCCATACCGAAGGCGAAGGTACTCTTTCCCATCGCTATCCAAGGGGACCGTGCGCTGAAGCTACTACAGCGACAAAACCTCGATATCCCAATCGCTGACTGGAGGATCCTCCACAATGCGAGCCCACTACCCAACGAGTCGGGACAATGTATGGTCCTTCAGATCAACAACGAGGCGGAGGATATCCTGTATCCACGATTCGGGAAGATGGCGTGGGGCATGGGTAAAGTGTAACTACGGCCCAAAAAACGCCACCCCAAGGACAAGAATGCGCATACGCTGCAGGCGGGCGAGGTGGAGAACGACCTAGGTCTGGAGTCCATCGTCGATGCTGCACAGGATCTGACGCTGGATGGTTCGGAGGAGGAAAAGGACGGTGACCTGACCGTAGTAGTCAACCCGTCAGAAGGTGAGCATAGTGCCCATGACCTTAAGGGTGCTGCAGCTCAACCTCCATAAAAGCAAGGTAGCATCGACAGATCTCCTAATTGCCATGGATCAAGAGTCCGTCAACACAGCCTTGGTCCAGGAGCCTTGGATTGCCTCCGGCAATTCCGTGGCCGGACTAAGGTCCACCAGCTACAATCTGTTCTACGCACCATCGGTAAGCAGAATAGAGCCGCCGTACTCGTGCGGAAGGGTATCCACCATATCCTAATGTCTCATTACAGCTCCGATGACCTGACTGTGGTGATGCTAGAGAGCGAGGAGAAGCGCCTTCTGGTAGCTTCCTGCTACATGGCACACGACAGGCCAGCTCCACCGGAGGAACTCAGGAGCCTTGTTGAACCCGGCCCGAAAGACAAGCAACTGCTCGTGGGTGCAGACGCCAACGCACATCATAGTGTGTGAGGGGGAACCACGACATCAACGACAGAGGTGAGTCACTCTTTGAATTTATACTTTTAACTAACTTATCTGTAGCAAATGTGGGGGAGGAGCATACATACGTAGGCCCCACTTCATCAAACGTACTAGATAATAATCCACTGGACTATAGACTTCTTCGCGGATATAAAGGCACCAGGACTAGGCGGAATATTTCCAGCCATGCTACAGGTGACTAAAGATGAGACCACCCCATGGCTCTCAGCAATATACAAAGCTTGTCTTAGCACGGGCTATATTCCTATCCAATGGAGGACTTCTCGGATTGTCTTCTTGCCAAAAGCAGGAAAGTGCAGCCACATGACTACAGACTGATAAGCCTCACCTAATTTTTACTAAAAGCACTCGAAAAGCAGCTGGACCTACACATCAGAAATTATGTACGGAGATTAATGTCGACCAACCTGCATGCCTACACCATTGCGAAATCAGTAGAAACTGTAGCACTGCATTCGTTAGTTTCCACTATAGAGAGAGCCCTACATAACAAGGAATATGCTCTCGGAGTGTTTGTGGAAATATCCGGAGCATTTAACAACGTCAAGACAGAAGCGATATTGGAACGCCTAAGCGACCAGCACTCATCCTGCCATTAACCTCTGGATAAGGAACCTTCTAAGTTGTAGGCGGGTACAATCCGATTGGGGAACCGCTTCCATTGTGAAGGGGGCGCACAGAGGCACACCACAAGGTGGAGTTCTGTCGCCCTATAGAATATCGTGGTGGACGACCTAATCAAGAGATTCGAAAGGAAAGCCCCAAATATAACACCTTAATTCGACTACATAAGCATAATTATTACGGAAGTCTATGGGATTAGCACTCAGGGAGATATGTGAGTGAGCGAAGAAGTTAGGACTCAGTATCAACGCGGACAAGACGGACCTCATTCGCTTTACCAAGAGATACAAGGTACCGCTATGGATCACCCCGAAAGTCAACCCAACCAGGCTGACCCCGAAAACACAAGTCAAATACCTCGGTTTAGTATTGGACAGCAAGCTGGCTGGAAACCCTATGTAATGGAGAGGGTGAAAAAGGCCAGTTGCAGCAGGAAATATGTCGCTACAAGGATTCGGGCATAGTTCAATTAGGCGTGACATGATCAGTATATTTGTCTGCATGATACCCAGAACATACCCAGATGTCAAAACATCAACATTCATGGGACCGGACGACTGAAAAAGTGGTCAGGACCATAATAAACACCTCAACATTTACACCGACGGCTCTAAGATGGACGGAGAAGTAGGAGCGGGCATATATTGTATAGACCCTGAGATAAGGCTGTCATATAAGCTACCGAGCCAATGCAGCATATTCTAGGCAGAAGTCTTTGCCATCAGGAAAGCAGCAGAGGCCACGCAGAGTATAAGCCGCCAATACGAGACGGTCAACATATTCGTAGACAGCCAAGCGGCGATAAAATCCATGCAGTCGTCAGCGGTCTGTTCCAAAAATGTACTCAGCTCGACAAAGTCAGTGCGGATCTACCGGGTTCCCAGCCACCAGGGCATCGATGGTAATGAGGCGGCAGATCTTGCAAAGGAAGGCGTCGGGCTGGCAAATGACAGAATGGAGATCCTACCTGTTTCCTTAAAAAGGCTTCAAAGCGAGCTAGAGAGACGGGCCGACGTGCAAATCAAAAGAAGGTGGAGGAACTCCACGGAGTACGAGTTTGATTGTAGCTCCACTTTTAACTACATTAATCAATTAAATTTTAGGACTGTCACTTAGAACGATGTGGAGGTCTTCCAACTTATGTTATGTATAGTAATTTTATGAGTTTTACCTTCAACTAATTTTACATACATGTCGTCAGTAATTTCAGCAAGCAAATTTCATGTTTACAATTTAATACAACTTTCTTGTAATCTTCGAAAAGCCCCAATAGAATTTTTTAAGGTACAGAACAACTGATTTCTCCACAAGGAATACTGTATCCGCCACTCTACCCAGCATTGCGATAAAAAAGGAATATATACTTCCGTCAGAAAGCTTAAATTATTATTGACACAAATACAGGAGCAAGCAGTACTACTAGTGTCGCCGGCATTCTCAAAAATAACTGCATTGCTCATTTTCTGGATGAAATAAGATATGAGTGAAATGGACTACATCGACTATCAAGAATTTTCTCTCAGTCGGACGACTGATACGAGCTTCATCATCAGACGGAAGGATAAGTAAATCTTGGTTCTGTATTGTGATACGAACTTCATCATTTGTCTGTAAGTTTTGTTGGTATGGGTAATAATTTGTAAGTATCTTTCTAAGGCTGTAATAGAACTCAGTCTGCTCAGGATCCTTTACAAATAAATTTCTCGAAAAGCGGGGACAAGCCAAGGCGGGCGAAACTGGACGGTGCTGCTGCGCGGGCGGGACGGGTTCTTTTACTGCCGGGCTCCGGCAAACATTTGATAAACGGATTGGTCCAAGCCGGAACGAGGGGAAGCCGTTGCACACGAGCTGGGTCAAGCACGGTGGCGGATTTGCTTGTACCACCGTGACTGATACCGCCGGCTGGGGCGATGGTTCGCGCCCACGCCGAGAAATATTTTTAAAAAACGTGGACGAAAGTCCACGAGCCGGTCCTAGACGAGATGGAAAGCTATGCAAGCGATGATGACCCTTAGCTGCACGCTTTCAAACCCATGCGTCTGTCGTTGTGGTGTGCTGGTGATCGAAAGAGGCCCCGTGGACTAGCTTTTGCGCTAATATGGCCCCTGTCGCCCTGTCCCCATTTTTTAATACTAGTGTGTGGGGTTGCAATTTCGAACCTATCTATAGAAATTTACTACATCTCCTTCTGGAGATCTTATGTCACGTCTTTTTGAATTTGAATACTAAATAACGGCTGACGGTTTTACTGGCTTCGTGCCGACTGAAAACTTAGGCTTACTCTAACTTATGCATACTAACATATAACTACTACCTTATAGTTATTAACCTATGAACTTATACCTACCAAATTGTGGGGCGTCTATTTTGGCGCCCCACAAAGTATGATATTCTTTTAATAGCCTTGCAGAGGGTATTATAATTTTGCCATGATATTTGCAACGCAGTGAAGTTTATATATATATTCTTGATCAGCATCACCAGCCGTGTCGATCTAGTCATGTCCTTCTGTCTGTCTGTCGGTTTCTACGCGAACTAGTCTCTCAGTTTTTGAGCTATCGGCTGAAATTTCAAGCATAGTCTTATTTCTTTAGCACACTGTATATATGTGGGAAAGGCCGAAATCGGACCACTATATCCTATAGCTGAAATAGGAATTATAGCAAAATTAATGTAAAAAAGTTGGCTCGTAAAGTTTCGCAAGGATCATTCGGGTTTTATTAAAAATTGGTTGTCTGTAAAGTCGGTTTACTGACGTTGAACGTGACAACGTCTTAAGAAAATACTGATGGAATGGTAGCATTTACTTAAGACGTTGACACGTTCACGGTATAAAAATTATGTAAAATTGAGAGAGGGAGGCTGTAAATGGCCAGTTTCTGGAGAGGATCAGGCAGTGCCGGCTGTAAATGGCCAGTTTCTGGAGAGGATCAGGCAGTGCCGGCTGTAAAGGGCCAGTTTCTGGAGAGGATCAGGCAGTGCCGGCTGCAAATGGCCAGTTTCTGGAGAGGATCAGGCAGTGCCGGCTGTAAATGGCCAGTTTCTGGAGAGGATCAGGCAGTGCCGGCTGTAAAGGGCCAGTTTCTGGAGAGGATCAGGCAGTGCCGGCTGTAAAGGGCCAGTTTCTGGAGAGGATCAGGCAGTGCCGGCTGCAAATGGCCAGTTTCTGGAGAGGATCAGGCAGTGCCGGCTGTAAATGGCCAGTTTCTGGAGAGGATCAGGCAGTGCCGGCTGTAAATGGCCAGTTTCTGGAGAGGATCAGGCAGTGCCGGCTGTAAAGGGCCAGTTTCTGGAGAGGATCAGGCAGTGCCGGCTGCAAATGGCCAGTTTCTGGAGAGGAT
>VNJW01010161.1:0-22364 GCA_008042615.1 Drosophila auraria
GGCTCCACCTAGCCGAGTTCATGTTCGTCCAATACATTTCCATATACATATACATTTAATTTACAACTTTCATAAAATCGAATTATAATCGAATTCTTAAAAATAATTTCAAAAGTCTCCACGAATCTCTAGTGATTGCACCATCAACCTGGTAAGAGATCAGGTGAGAGAACTGATGATAGAACTGGGGAGAGAACTTCAATATAAGGTTGACTCATATTAAGAGGGTTCCCTGTAACTTTATGCATAGAAAGTGGTTAATGTTAAAGAAACGCAGCCATATGCGTTGTTTGTAGAATAATTAACAACCCTGGGGAATCGTCATCAGCACCCCGCGATCATCATAACCCCGGATTCTCCACAAGCCCTGGCACTTAGTCATTTCCTCTTTTTGCCTGATTCTGAAGCGTTTCCGTTTAATTTCGAAATTCGCTTATGAATCAAAATAGATGTGGAAAGGGTCAGTGAGTAGAGGGCTCCACCTAGCCGAGTTCATGTTCGTCCAATACATTTCCATATACATATACATTTAATTTACAACTTTTATAAAATCGAATTATAATCGAATTCTTAAAAATAATTTCAAAAGTCTTTGCGAATCTCTTGTGATTGCACCATTAATCTGGTAAGAGATCCGGTGAGAGAACTGATGAGAGAACTGGTGAGAGAACTTCAATATAATTAAGAGGGTTCTCTGTAACTTTATGCATAGAAAGTGGTTAATTTTAAAGAAAGGCAGCCATATGCGTTGTTTGTAGAATAATTAACAACCCTGGGGAAACGTCATCAGCCCCCTGCGATCATCATAACCCCGGATTCTCCACGAGCCCTGGCACTATTTCATTTCCCCTCCTTGCCTAATTCTGATGCCTTTCCGTTTAATTACTAAATTCGCTTAGGAATCAAAATAAATGTGGGAAGGCAGTAGAGGGCTCTACCTAGCCGAGTTTATGTTCGTCCAATACATTTCCATATGCACGTATTTGCTTAATAAATTCTGTTTTCCTAGGCACGTCCCTCCGGCCCTGCTCGCTGCCACTTGAATGGACCTTCGCTTGCTCTTATCGATGTTTGTCTAGTTTATGTGCCGCGTTCCTGTTGTTTTTGGCCTTCTTCGTCTTCTACCGAGTTTGGTTTGCCTGCAACACGTAAGTAGGGCCAAGAGAGGAGCATGAAGTCAAGCTGAGCTCGAAGATAGACGGAAAAAATCAACAGCAAAAAACCAAATGCGACACGACCACGACTCAAATTTCCTTAGACAATCACCGTGGTCCAAGCTACGAAATACCCAATCCAAAAAGTAATATTAATCCCAACGAGAGATGATATATGGTCCGGGTGTTCGATTGCATCCAAGAAACGGGGTTTAAAATGGAAAGTAAGTCGATGGGACAGCTGTGGCCAGAAAATCAAGCTGGGAAAGACTACTCGCAAGTGGTGGAAGCTAACTGAATGGGATTATTATTGGACCAGAAGGCAAATCATAGATATACATATATGTAAAAGAATAAAACACTTTACTTAAATTATGTTGCAAAAATATACAATAAACTAACACTAACTAAATCTTTATTAAATATTATATTGCATCAGCAAATAATTATTCGTAAGTTTGCGTAACACATACTGTAACTACAGCATACTTCCATAAGATGGAACTTAAGATTGCGGCAACTAAAGGTTCACATAAATGCATATTTGCCAGAAACATTCCTTAAACACTTCTTAAATGGTCACTAAACTAAGCCAAAGCTGTTCGGCGGCGAGGCCAGCTAAATGTTTCGGGCACCATTACGGATCTTATCTGCAGACCCTTAGCAAAAACATGAAACATTCCCGAGTGCGCTTATCGCGCTGCTTAACTTTGGTCATTCCACTGTGCCGCAAAGAAAAGTTTTGAGGATCGGGAAAATCCAAAGAGAGTGGTTGAAAACTCCAGTGGAGGCAAATGCCGTTTAGACATTAGTCCTAAAACCTGCTGACTGGCTTGGTCATGGTTTTGCCATTGTAAGAGTTGGGATAGTCTTCTAGCTTCCATACTTGGCTTCAATGTGCAGCAACTTTAACCTTGCTTTTATACCCTTGCTGAGATTTCCTTCGTTCTCTTAATTCTCGAATTACTCTTGAAAAGGATTAGATGTTTTTTTAATTAAATTTAATCCAAATCAATTCTCTGAGAAATCAGTCCTGGGTAATTTAAGGACAAGAATTTCTTGTAGTTATAATAGTTTATACATATAATAAATATGTTTAATCGTGTTTTCCCAGGCCCAATCTTTAAATATGAATATTTTTACTATAATATAATATTCCTATTTTGTAGACTAAGAGAGAATAAAACTTTTACCTTCGTAGTAATACATTGACCGGCTGGTGTTTTGTGATTTTTTTTTATTTGTTCCAAAATGACTTATGTAGTGATAAAGAACTTATGTGGTTTTTCATTATATATTAAATTTTAAACATACATAAATTTAGGAAATATTGGTTCTTATAATAACCACCTAGATATTTCTCATCGGTGAAGGATCAAAACGTATTAATTCTTTCCGACCAATAGTCTCAAGAGTATTAAAGGACTCGGTCAGCCGTTAATAGCCTCTCCCTAGTGTTGCATTACAAGTGGAAATTTTGAGTTTGGCAGCAATTTTGTTTAATTTCTTTTTGGCTGCCGCACGCGTCGAACATAATGAGCGTGGTTAATTGTAGCCGTGTACATACACACGATGTCGCTATCCTCACAAGAGGGATACACGTTAGGTCTGCCCCTGGGCCACCACCTCCGCCCTCCAATCCTCCTTACCATCTCCAGAGTCCCTTCATCCCCGACCCAGCTCACGAGCTGTTGCTGTGGTGGCGGCCCCGCGTTTTGTTCGAGTCTGTGGCAAATGTGTCATTAGGCATGTTTCATGACCCTTTGTCATGCACAAATAATTATAATTTAATGCACTTGCCAGCAGGTTGTCGAACCAAGAGGGGTGGTGAGGTGGGCAGCCAGCCGAGAGTTAAGATTTTGGAATGGAATTCATTTTTCTAAAATACCCTTAGATTGTAATCTTAATTAGTTTGAGGGGAAAATTAAGGGGAACGTGTATATGAAGGAGGGTAGTTATTCAGTGATTGATTGCATCATAGAGAATTTAATTAAAAATGCATTTATACAAGTTTAAAGAAAGCAAATTTAATTTATCACTCATTTATATCAACATATTGATTCCAGCCTTAAAATCTCGTTGTCTTTACTTCAAAGTCGTACGTCTTTTTACAAATTTAATCTGAACACCAAAACTTATTAGAACTGATCAGATAATTATCCATCGAGCACTGCTCAACCCACAGAATCAGCCATTGAAGAGACCTCCCCTCGCCCGTTCAAAGGCCCACATTTGGCCGAAGTATTCCCCAACGCATTCCTTTGGCTGTTTTACTTTACTTTGTGCCACATAATTGCCAACAATTTGCTGAAGTTGCAGCCACGAGTGCCGCTCCACCTGGCACTTACGGCAGGCGCAGGATGTGTTTTAGTGTCGCCCTGGCCCCGGAATACTAAGTACTTGAATACTGAAATACGAGATATCCCCGCACAGCCCCATTTCAGCCCTAAGCAGCCCGTCTTGTCGCATCTAATTTGCACAGCTCGCGGCTAAATATGAAAAGTTTGTCTTGGCTAATTTGCTTTATGGCATTTTAATTGTATTTGCCCAGTCTGGGAAACTGCTGACTGCTGATTGCCTCGCAGAGCTGGCTGCTGAAAATTTAATGAGCTTATGAATTTCAAATGGATGTTTGCCCACCCAGTGCACCTGGGCGGAGTCCTGCTCCTTGCCAGATGGAGATAGTTACGCGCCTTTGTCGCTGATAACCGCTTTAGGCAATTATCGATAATTCATGGAAGTATATAAGCAGTAATTGAGGCTCGCATCGCATGTGTGCGGATGTCTGGCTCCCCTTCCGAGTGCTGAGAACACAAATGAGCACAGCAGGGCCCGCAGAGTGCAAATATAATTCTTATAAATAGA
Organism: Drosophila auraria; assembly: GCA_008042615.1. Lineage (NCBI taxonomy): Eukaryota > Metazoa > Arthropoda > Insecta > Diptera > Drosophilidae > Drosophila > Drosophila auraria. The sequence goes on from VNJW01010161.1 coordinate 4,020, forward strand.
CGACAACAGTGGCCCTTGTCGACAGTTGGCCATCATCGTCAACCAACTAAGCAAACATAGACAAGAGCCGAGGAGAAAGGCCAACTAAATTGGTCGAAGCTCACGATTCCCTGGGGCTATAGGGGAAACTTGAATGGATCTTGGTGGATTCTTTCAAAAGTGGCATTTATATGCATAAATAGCTGAGGGTTTACTTTTCCTAAGATTTTTTAAGCGCTCTCACAAATTTTTGTATTAAATTATTATACCCGGTAGTCGATTTAGCCATGTCCGTCTCTCCGTTCCTCTGTCCGTATGAAACAACAGTTCTCAGAGACTATAAGAGCTAGAGGTACCAAATTTGGTAACAACATTTTTATCATCCTTATTCCACTTCCGGCTTAAAAAAAAATTAAAAAAAATATTGATTGATTTTTGTTTACACATGAACACGTTTATATATAAATATATATTTATCTTTAAGAAATCAATTCAGCTGTGCGCTGCTTGGCGCATGTGCGCATGACTCTAAACCAGCGGTCGACACGGCCATATCCCGCGGGATAGGATTTTTCTCGGTCAACGTCGTTGCCTCTCATGCACAGTATGCACAAAAGAGAACAGAAGAATCAGTGCAGTCAAATTGTAATTGTGTGGCTAGATTAAGCCTTTTTTAACGTTAAATAGCTAGTTTTTAGTTTATAGCTATTTTTTTGCCATATTACAGAACATTTTAGCTATATTTTTTCTCATACCTAGCCATAGATTGTTCAATTTTCACTCATACAAATGAAATGTTTGCATGTGACTGTAGTGGTGCGGATCACTGCTCTAAACATAGCGGCAGGTTGAGCGTAACACAAATAATGTAATGAAAACTGATCCCCTGCATGGGATCTCAGCATATCTTGAAATATAGCGACCACTTGATAATATGTAAATGTAATTTGAATATTTGCGTGGGATCCACGAATCCTGTATTCACCCCTATCGCACTCAAGAATGTATATCTAGAATAAGATTTGATGTTAGCTACCTGAGCTAGGATTTATATAAAGCGGAGACCGCTTCTAATAAAATCACAACGCCACTCAGACCACTGAGCAATTCACAATATTATGCAATGAGCGGCGATTCTCATACTATGGCGTTTAAAAAGCAGAACAGAAAGAATGTAAACAAGAAATGCCGATAACAAAATTCACTTAGTCCAATTTTGTTATAATTCCCAACTTAGGCAGAACTAAATGTGTTAATTGAATAAAAAGGAGAAATCTAAACAGGCAAATTAAATAAGAATTAATAAAAACTTTGGCTTTTTTGTGGAGTTTTAAAGACATACCGATTTTGCAAAATAGCGTAATCCCGGCACTCAGTCCTTTGGGCTACACCCTATGTTTCATGTCGGCCGGCGATTGTCACAGTAAATAGCTTCAACATTTATATTTATATGTATTACACTAATATCGGTCGAAACGAGTCTGGACAACCCGCTATACAATAATTTCTGAGTGTGATCTTAGCATATAATCGAATCTCGATTTACTTATGAGAAATTGAATAAACAGAACTTATTATAATAAAAATCCATCAAAAAATCTGACCAGATAAGATTCCCTATAATTAAATCGAAACTCCTCGCATGCCAATCGACATCAGCAGAATTGGACGCCATTGACATAGTTGGCCTGTTTCGGCCTTCCTCTCAAATCCGCTTCTCCCTCTGAGACAGAGACAGAAAGAGAACATTTCAATATTGACAACAAACCATTGTCATTAATGAAACCAAATAAAACATTAAATGTTAGCTGGCATGGCAGAAAACACACACAAAATACAGTATACGAAACTGAACAGAAACAGAATTTTGTATATTTGTAAGCACACACAGCCGTACTATTCATTGTGTGGGTCTGTATTTGCCTGGAAAAGTTGTTTCACAAATAAATAAACGCTTCGAAATGGAAACATTCGCTCCATTGCCCATAAATATTTGTTACCGCTCGTGTTGATTCAAATGGTTCTGATTGCTGCCTGATAGATTAATCTGGGGAAGGAGAAGGTGTGTTTGGGTTCTTGGCTTGAATGGAGTCGTCGTTGGCATAAAAGAATATAAACTTGTTCTCTATAATTGATCATTAATATTAATTGAAATTAATTGTACCTGACTAGAACACAAAAGTTAGAAATGTATCAACAAAAAATAATTACTACTTAATACATTTTGTATCCTTAGTTGTTATACCCTTTCAGGGTATTAAAACTTTAGTCAGAAGCTTGCAACGCAGTGAGGGAAGCATATCCGACCCCATAAAGTATATACATATATATCTTTTATCAGCAACACCAAACGAGTCGATCGATAATTAGCCGATACTCGTTGTTTTTAAGATATTGGACTTAAAATTTATATATGACCCTTTAATTTAATTTTTATTATTATCTGCAAAGGTATATAAACATAGGCTTGGCAAAGTTAGCTTTCTTTCTTGTTACTAATGAAATTTAAGCTATAAATAATAATGTGTTGGCAATATCAACATTGTACAACTCAAAAAAAGTAAAAAACAAGTGAGAGAGCTAAAGTCCAGTGTGACCGACTTTGAGGTACCCGGTACCCAAAGTATTGTGCGAGAAATGTTGACAAATGAAGACAAATGTAGCTAAAAACATGTTGAGCAACGCTCAAAAAAGACAAATTCTGCAACTGTACGCAGCTGCATTACGAATTAATACACGCAACACTTTTTTTCGCTACTGCCTTTGTGGCTCAGAAGAAGAAGAAGAAGCATATATAAACTTTATTGTTTAATAACATCCATGTTTATCATCCGATTTTACTCAAATTCAGGAAACGTCCGAAAATGCCTACTTATTTATTTTATCTATTTACTTTAGGCCAAAAATGACGACTAAAGCTAAAATAATGTTTATTACGATTTTCGGGGGCGGAAGTGGGCGTGGATTCCAATGTTGTCACCAAATTTGGTAACTCTAGCTCTTATAGTCTCTGAGATCTGTTGTTCTGATGCTGACCAAGAATATATATACTTTATGGGGTCGGAGATGCCTCCTTGTACCTATTACATACATTCTCGATTGGCACTAACTTATAATACCCTTGTACCCTATGGGTACCGGGTATAATAAGTCGGAAAGCTACTGTCGAGTGTGACCGACTCACTATGGAGCCTCTAGAACAAACGGCGTTCCAAATTTCAAAAATTTTATGTTCGCGTTCGAGGTTTTGAATACGCAAATCTTATAGGTAATTGTTCAAGGATTACAAATACAAAATGTTAATAGCCTACGATTTTTTTTTTTAAGATATACCTTATCAAAGTTGACCAATTTTTCGTTTTCAACAAAACACAACATTTTTAGGAATTTTAAGCAAATTTCAGGTCGAATTTCAAGAAAACTAGGTAATGGACCCTCGATTTTTTTTTCATTTATTAATGTACTTATTAGGTATAAATTAAAAAAAACATTTTACTTTTCGCTTCTTGTCTCTTTAGGTAATTAATTTTTTACTAACTGTTCATATTTTAACTATTTTGCAACTTTGATGGAAAATAACAAAAATATACATTTTTATACATTTGCCATATTTTGTAAAAAATTCTTTGAATATTTCTTAATCGACTTCAATAGAGTCTTTCTGCTTCTGTCTGAAGCACCCATACACCTCTAGGCAAAAAACGAAAAAGAGCCACGGTTCCAGAATTTGTATTTCGTGCAGCCCTGGTGTAAAACCCCTGATAAACGTACGCCTGCTGGAACAAAACAAAATTACAAAATGAAATATTTTTTTATGTTTTTTTTTTCTTTGTCAAACTCTTTTTTTTTAAATTAAAAAATAAAAAAAAAAAAATTAAATAAAAATAAGCACAAAAAAACTCAAAACGTTAAAAAAAAATTTCTTTGTAAAATAAACGTGATTTTTCTATGATATTTACAAATTTTAACTTTGATATATCGTAAGAAATCTTAAAAAATCGTAGTACCTTTTTAAAAGACGTTTTAATATGTTGAACAATTATCTACCATTTGCCATTTAAATTACTCAATTATCTTGCTTGGTTCAAAAGTTATGATTTTTGCAACGCAAAAACTCAACTAGCCCCACTGTGCGACTGTGAGATACCCGGTACCCAAAGCATTGTGGGTGAAATTAAATAGCACATGTACAAGGAATGAAAATGCTAACAAATTAGGACAACTGTTGCTAGAAACATGTTGACCAACACCCAGAAAAGACAAATGTTGCTAGGGAAATGTTGAACAACACACAAGGCATACAAATGTTGCTAGGGACATGGTGAGCAACACGCGCGTGCGCTCTCAACATAAAAGAAAAAGAAGCATACGTAGAAACTTTATCGTTTAATAACTTCCATGAGATCTGTTTACCAACACGGACAGACGGACAAACAGACAGACGGACATGCCTAAATCTACACGGCTGGTGACGTTGATTAAGGATATATATGTATATTTTATAGGGTCGGAGATTTCTTCGTCTGCCTGTTACATACATTCTCGGTTGGCACTAACTTATAATACCCTTATACCCTATGGGAACCGGGTATAAAAAAGAATAATAGATATTTAATACAAGCTGATTTCGAGTCACAAAATATAATAGCTGCAGTACACACATACTAAAGATATTTGTGTAAATCTCGCTTTGACTGACTTAAAAAAATTAAAACACAAACCATATATGGATTCACATTTTTCATATTTATATTGCATGTTTACAGGTTTCTCTAATTACTTCATTTATTTATTGTCTTATCCAGTTATTAAAAAATCCAGTTTAACCAACAGATGACTTCAGAGCGTAAGCTCCAATTCTTTTTATCGAAAAAGTTTCGTTCTTAGCTACAGTCGGCATTAAGGCTTTCTCAGTGCCCGCCGTATAGGTATATCGTATCCTATATCCATTGGGTCCTGTTTTATAAAGGTCAACTAACGAACATTCGTGTGGTCCTGAGAAGAACTGCCGGATTTCGCCGTCGACCTGCATATTTCCCTCTGGATCCACTATTGCCGATTCCCTTCGAGAGGCAGATCCATCAGGATGCGTAAAACTCAGCTGGTATCCTCCAGCCATTACAGCTGTATTCTCGCAGAAATTAATCCAGAGAACTAGAATCCACTGGGAATTTATATTTTACAGAGATATTATTAAATATGCTCGTAGAACTCACAACTGCGATTGTTTTGGGAGACAGGATGTTATTCTGTCAGCCACCAAAATAAAAATATTCTAATGACTCTCCGAAATAACGCTGGGCAAAACAAGTTTGGATGCAAAACAACAAGTAGCTGAGTTTAAAAGTGGAGATCCGCTTTGACCTAAGCAATCGAGATGGGTGTCCGAGTCTTAAAGTATTCTCTCAACGTAAGTAACTCATTTATCTAATTTCAAACAGACGTATGAATTCTTTCTTAGTTTCTACAAAAAGTTTGCACGTTGGCTTAAATAATATCTTAGTTTTGATCCGAATATTAAACTGTATGCTAATGAAGAATCGAAGAATAGAAATATAAAGATTAGCAAACCTTTTTCGAAATCGTATTAAGTAGTAGTTGATGATAAGTGGACATGAAATCAATTAATAATAGTCCTCCATAAGAAATTTGATGTTTTTGCGGTAATATCTTTTGCTTATATAGTTAATAGAATTGGCACCATTTGGAATTCAATAATAAGAAATTCAGGATTCAGGCTAGTCATGACAGATGTGATTCAATTTAATATGCTCGAGATGAACATTTATTTTAGAATTGATTACATTCCATTAATTATTTTTACAGCTTGCAAGGATTAAGTGAAGCACGCCAGCTTTTCGAATTTATTGGAGACTGATGGGAGTAAATTCATTGGAACGGCATCCTTGATTTCTTGGCTTGGGCTCGGAACCCCAACCCTAATGGCTCTGCTAAATCTTATCTTATCAAAGTCTGGCACACAGAGTCACCTGTTCGATGTCTGTTTTCCCCCTTTTAGCGGCATGTGTCTGCCTATCACTTACCACCTCAATTTTGTCGAAAACCCAAATGCATCTAATAAATAGGCGCACAATTAACAAGTTCCTAGTGATTTATGCCGACGTCGCCGGATCGCTTGGTTTGGCGTTCGGTGTTTCGGGTCTGGGATTTTATGGGCACCCCGACCGTGCCACAAAACAATGAAAGATAATTTTTTACGAGCCATTCGCTGGGTTTCTGTTTGTTCGAACGCCATATGTTCGGGATGAGAATATGATCGGGATGAGAATACTCTGTAGAACGGGGAAGGGGCAGGTAGTCCATGTCCGGGACTCTTTCACGGGCCGCGTGTGCAATTAGACGATTTCGGGAAGGGCGTTTGGCATGCGCTCAGCCTTGAAAGGGAATCTCATTAAAACACCAAAGTCAACTGAGGAGCCCTCATATAGATACGCAGGCCGCGGATCCGAAGAAGGGTTGTCTTCGCGGGAAACTCAATTTCAATCCGCTGGCCATAAAGCAGCTTCTTTGTCTTTGAGTGCTCTATTGATTTTTCCACTCAAGCACTTTGGAAAATAAAAATTAAAATAAAAATGTAAAAATGAAAAAGATGAAGTAAGTTGAAGGTATATCTTTTAATCTCATCTATAATCAATAGATGTGTCTTCAAAAGATATTTGTATAAGAAATAAATATCTTAAATGCACAATTGTAAATTCAAAAAGGCTCTTTTTTCTGTACTAGATTTATATGCTCTATCATTTTTACCTTAAAAGATTTCGGTTTATCTGTAGATGGGCAGGTTAGGAAATCAATATTATTTCATATGACAAAATGTACAATACATTTTAAGATAGTTGGGTATTTTCTGAGTGCAGTGAAGAAGTTTCCAGAAGCCATCTGAGACAGTTGTCCCGGGAAAAGTTTTCTAATTGCTCCGCCTGCAAGTTTTCCCTCATAATTTCCAAGCTGTGGCGGCGATTGAACAAAGCAATATTTGCCCAAGTAATTTTCGGTTCAAAAAACTTGCCACGTTCCTGCTGCAAAGTCTAGCTGATATGGCAGAAATTCTGCGCCGGAAAATGATTTCCCAGCCACGTACTACAGCACTTTAATCTCTCGGGCTGATTCCGTTTGGCTCCAACCGCACCCGCCCCTCACTAATTTTCGTTTAAAAGCGGAATTTATGTGAGCTCAGCAGTTTCGCTTCTAATACGAAATCAAATAGAACTTTTCCAGAAAAGGCTGCGCTGTGCTGGACTGGGCTCGCTGGAATACTCGAACGTACATATATTTTCGCGAGGAGGAGAGGAAAAATCGCTTTGTTTGGCCGGGCTCATTTTGATTTATGGTCAGGGGAAGTTCGCACATTGGAGATGCCATTATTTTGCGTATTTATACAAATGCTTTCCCTCACACATGCACATTCGTATACATATGGACGTGCTTCGCCATAAATCAATAACTGAAATTTACACGCATATTTCGTGTTACGTGCTGGGAAATTTATTAGATAAAGCTTTTCTTCGGCAGGGGGGCGGGTGAAACTTTCCCCAGCGGAAACTTGAATCTGTCGAATCATCGGTGCAATTCATTTTTCTTCATTGAACACAATCTGGATTTCTACGGGTCATCTCTTCGGGGAACACAGAAAGCCGGTTAATTGCTCCGGCGACAGTTGCTCAATCATTTGATCGTCTCGCAGGAATGGAATCCTTAGAAGTTTCCTATCAAAGGAAATAATTTATGCGTTCGCTTCTCAGAATGAACAAAAGAGACGACGGCAAACTCGATGACAGGCCGACAGGCCTTGAAGGGAGAACACACTGCATCCCGAGAATCGAGAACTCTAGACAATTGCACTTGGTCAAAAGGGAAACCCAAGAGCCACAGAAACAACATCTACATCTACTTCAGCGGGCCATTTGACACCCAAAGAATTTTTAATTAAGGCCGCGGAACGAGTAAAGCTGGCAGCCGATGTTGTGTTGCTTAGATGCTGGGTCTGGGAATGAAACGATAACAGCAGCACATAAAGCACAATACCGGGTATTTCGATTCTTTTAATAATTCCTTTTCGTGGGACCTTAAGGGAAAGATTAGAATTAATGACGAAAAACCAGTACGTTATCTTGAGTGGATAAGGGCTGCTTAGAATAATTTGACTTGGTATTTACAGTTGCGTAATCGTATAGCGGTTTTAAAAAAGAGGATGATTGTTAAAAAAGTATATATAAACTTTAAAGCTGTCATTTTAATGGCTCAATAGGTGATATATCACAGATACATTACATCTTAAAACTTGAAGAAATGGTTGATTGTTTCATATATTTTATACATTAGTTGTGCAATTAAAAAAGTTTTACGATTTATTTGAATATGTTCCACTAGCAACATAAACAAAAGATTAAAACAATTATAACAAGAAAGGACTTAATTTGGGAAGCTGAAGCTTGCATTTTGACCCAACCGCTTCTATGAAACTAAAAGAGATAGGCGACCGATTTTAGTTAAATGTAAATAAATTTTTCTGGTGATGCATCAAGCTCTGATTAATGAAAGTAAATAGATATAAAATAATTTCACCAAAATCAAATTCCAAACATGGAAATTATTCAACAATAAAGTTTCTGCGTATGCTTCTCTTCTGCAACATCTACTTTTGTGACGGCAGTACAAATGTGTGTTGCTGAACACTTTTTCAACATGTACCTAGTCTTCATTTGGCAACATTTCCTGGTGCCTTGGGTACAATTAGCAAAGTAAGCTAGTCATGTTCATGTGCCTTTAAATTTCACCTACAATGTGTGTACTGCTTATGCTATAATATTTTTTCGATCGTTCCCTTGAACGATATAGTCGTTTGGTCCACCTTAATCCGACATATATAATAACTGAATGGATGATTTTTAGTGAAACTGAGACACTAGTTTGCGTAGAAATAGAAAGACAGATATGGCTAGAAAGACTCGGCTGATGATGCCGAAGAAGAATATGTACATATATACGGTAAACTCTTCTGACTAAAATAATAGCACCCTCTGCAAGGGATTAAAAATACGTACTCATCTTCCTTGCATCCAAATTTACCGGGTGGAAGAAATGCAGCTATAGCTATGGTCATAGACACATAAGTCAGATACGCGAGAGAGAGAGAGCAGGAGATATATGGGCCTATACTTATGCCGCAGCCCCAGAATGCCCATAAAAATTGTCCGCATTGTTGTTGCTGCTGCAGTTGAAGGAAGCGACAAGAACAGCGGCAGCGGGGATAGAAGAAGCAGCGGCAGCATATAAACAACAATGTCATCAACATAATTGTATGTCAAGTGAGAGGCAGTGAGAGAAGCGTTGAAATACAGCCAGGGGCGTATGTGGGGAATGTTTTAGCCCATCCTAGAGGGGTCTAGATTATAATTTCCTATTAAAATAGATCAAAATGACTTTGTAAATGTACTAATTTATCAAGAAAATTAAATCCTAACTCTAGATTTCAAACTTTTTTTGTAGTTTCGTATTATTTAATTATTACCATTACGCATCTTCAGCTTTCGTAATCCTTATAATATTTAATTCAATAAATATAACAGAATATGAAGCTGAACATTCTAAGTCGAGACTTAGAAGAGAATACGTTAGCTTTAAATACCACATTGAGTCCGTCACTGAACCGCGGGTAGGGTAGAAAGTGCGGCATTGAGGGGCTGCCAGCTCAATGGAGTGAGTGAGAACTGTAAAAAAGAAAGAAAAAGGCAGGGCTTAAAACTGCGATGACTGCGAGGACTCCAGCGCGGGACCATGACGAGACAATGCAATCAAAGGAGCCACCACCAGACGTTGGATTTTCAGGGGGCCAAGGGCGCCTTTTGGGGTGGCATAGGGGCAGTGTCGGCTGGTGGATGGGGGAACACCGACCAATAGACAGTCGGTTGGGGCAATAAATGAATTACGAGCCGTGCACTCGCAATATTAAGCCATCGCAAATGTTCTCACCCACCATTTGAACACACAATATATTCGATTTCGGACCAAAATAATATTCTAAAATATTATTTATATTTTTTATAATACTAAATTATAGGGTTTCTGACAATTACAACATTTTCGGGTAGTAAGAATGTTGGGCAGGAGGTCAAAGATTGGTTGAATGCTAATCCAACAACAGAAACTATTATCCTATATAATGCGCAGCAGCTTTTTCAATATATTTATTCGAATAAATTAATACTTTGGGTTTTTTGTTTTTTCCTATAAAAAATGAGTTCGTTTGTTCTGTATTATGCCAGTTATTTTTATACCCGATACCCATAGGGTACAAGGGTATTATAAGCTAGTGCCAACCGAGAATGTATGTAACAGGCAAAGGGAGATCTCCAATCCTATACAGTATATTTTTTCTTGAGTCTGCAATTGGATCATTAAAAATCGATCCATTTTGGTAATGTTTAAAAAATATCATATTATATAAATTTTGTAAATTTTACATTTTACATGTTTTTTTACATTTTCATATAAATCGACCGATCCCTTCTATGACAGCTATATGTTAAGTTGTCCGATCTTAATGAAATTAAAATCGTAAGTCTAGAACTATTAAAAACGACTATATCTCAAAATTTATGGAAATTCGTTGAAATACTGAGAAGTTAAAATTTATACGACATTTATACTGCGTGCTAAAGAAATAAGACTCAAAAGCTCAAAAACTGAGAGACTAGTTCGCGTAGAAACCGACAGACAGACGGACAGACAGACAGACGGACAGACAGACAGACGGACAGACAGACAGACAGACGGACATGGCTAGATCGACTCGGCTGGTGATGCTGATCAAGAATATATATACTTTATGGGGTCGGAGATGCCTCCGTCACTGCGTTGCAAATATCATGGCAAAATTATAATACCCTCTTCAAGGGTATACAAATGAGGATCTCATAATTTGAACCCATAGAGGCTTGGGTATTCGTTGTCATTCCACATTGCACTCCGCTTTTGTGGGGTTATCTTCCCCGAATGGGGCTCATATCGGATCATATGTACAATGTGCGGCTTAGACGATGCGGGTCGTCCGATGACAAAAACACGGATTTACTTGCTGCTGCTGCACCTAGCATTTAGTATTTTGCCATTCACGTCAGAGGCATCATTGGGCGGCGGCCTCATCATTGTCGTCCACATCCTCATCCCGCTTGGCTTCGCCGCCTCCAGTCCCCCACTTAACCCCGGCCCCTTCAATGTCCCCTTCGTCACCACCGTCGTCATCAGCAGCAGCAGACGTTGTTGGTTTGTGTGTCATTGAAATGAAACGCCGGGCGACGCCTCTTGAGCGGAATTATTATTACCACTTATGTAGCCGCCATCGCCAGCAGAAGCAGCAGCATTTTTTTCCCACTGCAAGGCTTGGTTTTGTTTGCTTTTTCTCCTTTTTTGTTTCGCTCTCCTCGCAGCCGTGCACTGGGAGAAAAGTCACTAAAAGTTTAAGGAGGTTTAAGGAGGTTAATTGCTCACTATGCTGCGATTCCGACCCAGTCCTTTAGCCACTTTGTAATTTACTTTGCAAATTCTATCCACTTACTAAATCGCAACTCGATCGGATACATATTATAGTCTGAAGTGCGATTTTGGCTTTCTTCCAAGTAGGTAATTATTTGCTACTAGCTTTTATTATAATTTACTTTTTAAGGTCTCCCATGAAACTATAATATATAATAAATAATAAACCAGTATTTATAACTGATACGTTTTTTCATCTGTATATGCAACTTTGTGTGCTGGCTGCACTCATTTCCACATGAATGCACCGGCGGCAGCAGGGCAGGGGCTGTGATCGGGGAGGGGTTCTATGTGTGGCATACCACACGAAACTGTAGACCCATGCCCATACCGTAGCCGTTCCCGATCCAAGCCTGACAAAACCGACCCACCATAAACCGCAAGTCGTTAAAAAAATGGTTTGAAAATTGTAACAGCAGCAAATACTTGTAAATAGATGATGATGATTCTGCTGCGGATGCAGATGCGTAGGAAGGGGAGATGCAGATCCGTCCTACACATTTCGTTTACAACATATGGACTCCATCGCAATCAAATTCCCAAAGTTTTCCCCGTTTTAATTTAAAGTAGCAAGACTAAAAGCAGCATAAAAGTTTTGTAGGAGAAAACATGATATTGTTTCCCAAAAATAATAAAAATTTTAATAGCCTCAAATTTCTATATGGATGATTTTATTATCGTAAAACTAGGAAGGAAGATAACTTTGGGAATCGTAGGTTAATGGCTATTAAACAGATGGAGAAAATCGAATTAGGAGGGACACACATGTCCATATTGACTCGACTGGTGATGCTGAGGCTGAAATGACAATTTCAAGAATCAATTTATTCTGCCGCGAACACGACGAAGACAAAGCACACTTATACAAAATGTACTTTTTTGTAGCATAATGCTTTATTTTGGCTAGTATTTTTGTTGTTTGAGGGTTTTTAATACAAGCAGCAACAATGTTATGCCATGCCAAATAAAAATTGGTTTCTATCGAGACGAAAAAATAAATAATCTCACTGACTTTATGCAAAATTACCATTCTCTGCTATGTACCATTGCCAGATTACAAAAATAATCTAAGAAAATCCGCTTTCTATTATATATATTAAATTTTCTTTATATAAATAGATGAAGTCATTTGTTGTGGACTTCTTTTAAAATACACTAAAATACCAGCCAGCGCAATGGTTAATCGGATAATTTCTTGCAAAGCAAGTCGCGGATCTTAATTTGCTATGAATACGATTTTGTATAATATTAAAAAAGTCAACAATATAAAAAATAAACATAGAATGACTTTTTAATTTTTTTTTTTTTTAATATTGTTAATTTTTTAATAATGTTAGGTTCTATTAGGTTCCATACCTACAAAATACAATTTTTCGGAGCAGCGCTGCCGCTAGTTTTGGGGCGAACTCAAGTTGTTGCCGTCTCCCGTACACTCATTAGAAATCCCTTAAGGGAAAAATTGTGACAATAAATTGAGGCTAGAAATTGAATGTGTCACTTCAGCCTGATGAAAATTGTATTCACTTAATAGGACCAAAAATGTATGCTTTCAAATGTGTCAAACTGGTGGCCAAAATTATAATAACAGATAATTTAAAAGGTTCTCGTACATTAATTTAATTTGACTCAATTTGACTCAAAAATAATATATTTAAAATTTACGTTGATTTTTACAAAATAAAAGAGTACAGCTTAGCAATTCTAAGTGGGCCTTGGATATTTTTAGCTGTAATGTTTTTAGTGATACTACGTCACGTAGGTCATAATTCAAAACACTAAAGATTTCAGATCTTGTACGCTTTCTACCTGCCAACAAGCCTGTTGTACAATGAACATTTTTATGTTCAGTTGCAGAGAGGCCGATCCGAAACAGACATCCGTCAATATCTATTTTCAGCATAGAATTCTCGGTGATTTCTCCTCGATGGCCACTCGAAGAGAATGGCAAGTGGCTGTCAAGTCGAGTCGCTTGCTCTATATAAGGTCGCACATATGCCTACATAGCATCCGCAAAATGCCCCTAATGTCCACTTACCAGCAGCCTACTTAAATACATGCCGTGCATACGAAAATGGCAATCGCCCGAGACTCAGTCAACTCAGCAAACTCAGCAAACTCGGCAAACTCTGCAGCAGACGGAGAATCGAAGACAGACGCCGGCTTAGACAGAAGCCACACATCAATAGTCCGGGAATCAGGGGCTGAAAGGGGAAAATAAAGATAATGTCCACTGAAAGAAAACAAAATATATGTTAAGGAAACAGAATGTGCATGCAAAATTTTATAATAATATGAATATAATAATATATATAGTATAATACGAGATAATATAATACAAGATACAAAGATGTCAGTTCATAAGGGAAATTCTTTAGAATGGAAATTTTCATACTGTAGTATTAATTAATTCTTAAGCATATAACTTACAATACAATCTGTAGCATTCTTTGTGATAATTAAAATTTTAAAGCAATTTCTAAAATAAATCTAAGGAAAATAATTGACAATATTTCATATATTCTAGGAAAAGAATAAACCGTTTATTTCATGCATGGTTCAAATTAATTATTGCATTGACTGTCAGGGTTGAATATAAACGTTTCTGTGAAGTTAAATTAAGTAATGCCCGCTAAACAGAATATAATTACAATTATAAATTGTAATAACACGATTACAAAATCGATATTGGGCATTATATTTTCACGTGTGCGACAAGACACTCATTAAATGCCAAGAACATGCGACAGCGCCAGCGGAACTGGGACGGGAACTTGGACATGAGAACAATACGCCTGCAGATTGGTAGTGGCGGGGCAGCGAGGGGAGGTCGATGGGTTGATGGGCTGATGTCTTTGAGTGGGCCGCACGTAAATACACAGGGGAGGTGGAAGAGGCAGGGCCTGCTTAAGTGCGTTGCGCGTCTATCGGCCCGTTTCAAATTCAAAATGCAATTGCTGGTCATGCGAACTTTAATTACACAACTGCGCATGGCCAACTAGCCACAAGCTTCAGCAATATGTACACTATCCGGGTCCTCTTTCTCCAATCCGCTGTCAATTAGAGGTTACAATCGATAGGGGACCGAATGCCGCGGCGATATATCAAAGGTAAATACTCCTAAATTATTAAGTACAACTTTTTGCAGTTTGAAAATAAATATTTATTTAACAAGATTTTCCAAAATAAAGATATGATTCATGTGGTTTTTGAAACAGTTTCAGATGGTGCTTTATGCATACTGTAAGTATGGCGGCTGTGGTCGTACAGAGAAATATGCTAACTCTTAAGTTAGGGCTGTGGGCACCATTGGCTGTAGTTGCTTTGATATCCAGAATGTGACTTTATTTTTCCACTACAATATTATTGAATTACTGAAACTTATCGAATATAAATATCATCTTTCCACATACTTACCATCCCTAGATCCAATCATAGCATACTCCTTCCCCGAACGCCGATTCCTTTGTCACCGCCTGACCATCTGGACTTGTGGGCTGATTAAATGTTGCTCATTAAAGTAAATTACAATTGCCGTTTCGGCTTTTTTCTTGTCTTCGTTTGCATGTCGCATGTGGGCGTGGTGGCACGTATTTTTCCGGGGGGTTAGGGGGGGTATTTGGGGTTGACTGGCGCGAGGTTATGTGTAATTAATTTTGATTAACGGTTTCTGCTCGGCCGAAAACTTTTAACTTAACTGGAAAGCAAATTACACGAACATTTCTGGGCCTCGCATTTTCCTCTTTGGCCCCGTCCAAAGTCATTTCAGAGGCAGGAGCTGGAGAGAAATTAATAGTTAGCTGCTGGGATTTGGGGGTAATGTTAAATGAAAGGTTACCCGTAAGGGTTGTCAGCCATGACGCCGCCGGGGAGCGACTGATAAGTTGAAGGAGGCTCCAACCAGAGCCAAAGATTCTCGGCGTTTGAGCGAGAGATGAATTTACTGAGCAGGAAGTAAAGTTTGCAACTCGATGAAAGTGGATGTCGCTGTGCGTTAAATCGAATCAGGTGCTTTATTGGGACTCCAAATTGAAAGTAACTGGGTTGAAGTAAAATTAAGAACTGCCCTGAAAATAGTTTCTGCTACTGGAAGTAGGATTAACTTGGCAATATGTGCCATGTGCAAGAAATGCAAAATCAAGTGCCCACACCACTTATTGATTTAAACTCTCTATATTTTTTCTTAGGCTTAAAGGAAAAATGTTAGGCAGACGGCAAGCTAGCAGCCCATCTAAGTTCCCTCCAATAAATCCATATTTGATTAGCTGCATGGCCCCGGAAACAGTGTCTTGATTAATTAATCCACCCACAGTGCAAATTGTACTGCCCTCCTATCTAGGAAATCTGGCACAGCTGGGCCACTGAACCTACGGCCAGACCTCCTGGATCCGACCTGCCAGCGATGGACAAAGAGGGAAAAAAATGATTGCCTACTTTGACGTCATAAATTAAAATCTAACCAAATAAATCAATAAAGATTAAATCTTACGTGATGCGCTCACACACTGAAGTGCTCGTAGTTTGGAGGCATAATCCCGCTTGGTTTGTCTGCAGCCCGTAGATGTATCTGCATCTGTATCTGTTTGTCGGCATCTGTATCTGTATCCGCACATGTACCCGTATCTGCATCTGTATCTGGGGCCACCTCCACTTTGTTGCTGTAACTAACGAAAACGTGTGTCTGCATATGAAAGCGCCGCCTTGTATCCCTCGACAACTGAGCACACAAAAAATTGAGGCTGTTTTATTATTTCTCGAAAGAATTAAAAAAATTTATGGTAATTATAAACTTACCCCAAAAAAGATACTTCTTGAGCCATAAGTCTCTTCTCCAGGATTATTTCTTTCAAAATGCTAAAAAAAACTTAATTGAAATGTATAATTTTCCTCGCTTATAAGCGTATACAAGAAGATCTTAAACTTTGTCTGCGCTTTGGAAAATTATTTTTAAATTATTTTCTCCAAGTGTATCTGTTCGTATCTGTGCGCCTTTGTCAGCCCCTCGGAAACTACTTAAGTATTTAGGTCTTTGCGCTGTCGCTTCGCATTTTGAATGCTGAATAGGTATTTAAATTTCATACAAATTCTATGAGCAGTGTCTGAGGGGCTCTGCGTCTTTTGTAGGCCTGCAGCAAAAGCAGTTCAGCAATGCAAAAAGACCCAGACAGAAAAAAGAAGCTTAAAGTCACCGTCCCCCATTCCCATCGTTCGACATCCGCCGACTTTTTTTCTTTTAGAAAAACAACAAAAATCATTCAGATACACTCACATTTATTGATAAAGAATGCAGGCGCTTGAATAATACGCAAAATAATAATGCGATTATTAAAAATGCTGCCATGCAGCAACAACAATGCAGGAGAAACAATCAACTTTGGTCCGCACACAATGGAGGTTTAGAAAGAAGAGGGCTTCTTTATTCACGTTTTGGAGGGCCACACATTTATAGCACGTATATAGAAGTCGGCCTATTGTTGTTCTTGTCGGGAATGACATAACTCAGCTTTCGGCGCGGATTATTGTAAGCTTAAACTGGTCCAAGATTACGAGGCGATATCAATGGGTGCTCCTGAATGGATGGATGGGATGGTTGGTCGGATGCAACGCGCGGATAAATTCGTTGTTCGGAGACAACGTGGCCTATTGGTTTCGTTTGGGTTTCATTGGATAAGGACAGAAAAAATTTAGGAAGACGTTTCGTTACCCGAGATAACAGCGGTTCAGGCAGCTAAAATGAGCTTAATTCGATAAACTTTTGGGTGTTCTTCTACCAGATTTACCAGGCCCTAAAACTAAAAATTATTAATTATTTCGCATGCGAAACATACAATCAAAAAAAAACGTCAAAGAATCTATACAATTGTTACACGAAATCTACTGTACTTTCAAGTATATCAAATTTCTTAATAAGATACTTATTAATTATACCCTTGCAGAGGGTATTATAATTTTGATCAGAAGTTTGCAACGCAGTGAATGAAGCATCTCCTACCCCATAAAGTATATGTAATCTTGATCACCAACACCAGCCGAGTCGATCTAGCCATGTCCGTCTGTCCGTTGCTACGCAAACTAGTCTCTTAGTTTTTGAGCTATCCGAATGAAACTTTGCAGCTAGTGTATATGTCGGAACAGGCTAAATCGCACCACTCTATCTTATTATCCCAAATGGGCCGATTTAAAGTGGGGCGTTTTTAAAAATACCGGATTAAAATTTAAACAAGAAAGGATGCTTACTTCGGAAAGCTACAGTCGAGTGTGCTCGACTGTGAGATACCCGGTACTATATAATACTACTTCGACACTTCTTAAAATAAATCGCCGCTCGAATTAGCTCCCATGCATAGCCTAGCGGTCTAAGCGCTGGGAAAACGTTTTTTATGCATGAAAGGTCTGAGTTCTGGCTTTTTCAGTTTTTCTCCTTTTTATTCAGTTAATCACTGTGGACGGCAGTCCACGTAGTGACGATGAGCACCGAGACTGTGGTGCGCAAGGAGACTACTATATACAGCCGTAGAATTGAAAATCTGCTACGATAGTCCGATCAGAACCATTTATATCTTGATCGAAAGGTATTGTAAACCTCTTTGAAACTGCATACTAAGATTTTTCAAAAACGGATTAGTTTAGGAGAAATGTGAGTGAAAGTGCAAAATTGAAAATTTTGAAAATTGGAGCTATGGGGGCCGGTGGAGCAAAAATCCCCAAATTTTTAATGTTGTTGTGATCAGGCTTTAAATACGCGTCGAATGACACCTCGATCATCCTGATCCGATACTCCGTTCAAAAGATATTCAATAAACAAGATTTTAA